>JAOEHI010025448.1:0-26170 GCA_025447815.1 Percopsis transmontana
AATGCTGTTAACAAATGTAGGCTACTAATTGTAAGTCGCTTTGGATAAAAGCGTCTGCTAAATGCTTAAATGTAAATATAATACAATATAATATATAAATGTACCTACCATGCAAAATAACAGGAAATAATTAATTTTGACTAGTCTTAGACGTGTACTTCGCAACCTATGTGTGACAGGTGATCGTTTTTTACCAGCTTGTTGTGTCTCTGCGCAGCAATGCGGTGGCCCTCATCAAGTTGACAGGCGATGTTAACTTTACCCAGCATTGATACGCTATTTCCAATGCTATTTGTGCTGCATTCATGTTTCTTGATTTTGTCAGTTAAATGTTTCAAACCCACAATTCCTTGTTGTGTCCATGCCGTGTCTCCTCCACAAAGCAAACGGGGGAAACAAAAAATTGCATTCTTAGCTACACTTGCCGTTAGCCAGTCTGTCGTTTTTATCTTTTTGTGTTATTTTAACATCTTTTGCATGATGTGCCCCCAGTCTCTTCACTTCCAATTTTTCCTCCAAAGACATTGAAGAAAATGAATTAGAAAGTAAATAATCGCCCGCCATAATTTGCCAAAATCATTAACGTCTTCCTCTACACTCGTATGTACAGTGAGATGCTACTGTAGGCCTACTGTCCGCTGTGATTGGTCAAAAGTGACCCGTGGGCTAAATAAATATAGCCCACAGGTTGAGAAAATCGAAGGGGCGTTACACGACACCTGTCACTCACTTAACACAACGAAGATGACTGTATGAATGGAAGCTGACTAATGTAGTTGGGCTGTAAAAAAATAGCCCATTCAGATCTAACCAGCATTTTTCTATAGACTTGTTTGTGCTGTTTAACTGCTTTACGTTCCACCAACATTTTAAACAATAGTTTTCCCATTTTTATTGAGAATTTAAAAAAAATATATTTTTATTAAACAATACTTTTCTTATTTTTACTGGAAATGTTAGGGAGGGCTTAGCCCTGTTAGCCAATTTATACCAGCTGTCCCTGCAAAGGAGTATGTGTCTTTCACCTATGACAGAGCTATCTGGGAAAAGAATACACTGCTGGTAACAGAAATACCACTTTGGCCATTGAGCGTGATGGTTAGGATCAGTAAATCCACAAACTGTGTAACGCTTCACAAACACCTCTATTGAATTAATGTTTGGGTCCTCTCCGGGTGTTAGCTTTAGGTTGTCACTTTGAGCTGTACTAGGTGGATATGGTTCATGCCTATGTCTTACAGAGAGATTGAGCCTAGAACAGTACCCGAAAGCTAATCCTGCAAAGCCGCATTTTAGGAGTGATTCCAAGCAATATGCCAAGCGTTGTGACACGGCTATGATTGCAGCGCAACGTACGGCTGATGGGAGCTGCAGCTCTGCGACGGTGCTTCAGCGCGACGCAGGCAGACGGAGATGTCGCGACGCGTTGAATGCCAACATGGGGGGTGAAGTGATGAGTCACAGAGGAGTGTGTCAGCAACAGCGCCCAGAACTGGGCTGGTATGGGGGGGGCAAGCTGGAGAGTGCCGAGACTGTGGTGGTGAGGGGGGGTGGGATACGGAGCGCACGGCACAAGCTGTGATGGATGAGGACCGAGCCAGAGGAAGACGAGGCATGAAATAGAATGAGGGTGAAGGACAGAGGAGCCCAGGCTGGCCCAGTGAGGGGCGGGGGGGGGGCGGAGGGGAGGGAGCGGAGACAAAGATGGAGAGACTCAGAGTAGAGAGTGAATGAGGGTCACAGAAAGACTAACCCTGTCTCAAAACTGCTGATGTTTGCCTCTCCCGTCCGGCCGGCGGTCTCGTGGCTTTGCATTTAAATTTACACAGAGGCTATTGAAAATGTCTGCTCTTAAAGGTCAGGACTCTGAAGGTCAACAGGTCACAAATATAGTGAAGTGAAGTGGTTAAAATAAAATGTTTAATAAGAGGAGAAACATGTACAGTAATTGACACTTAAATAAAACAAAGCAAAAGCAATTGGATATTAAATCTAACATGGTTATTGAATATAAATGGTCCTTAAAGGGTCCTTATTTTTCATCCGTTGGAGAAACAACGTTGTTTTGGTTTCAAATACAAGGACGCGAGCAACCCCTCCTGCACCTGAAAACTCAACTCGGGCACAAGTTGTGGATAGTACCTGGTATGTGGTTATTTATTGGTATCACCTCCGTTGAGGTTCCAAGCAGGCTGAGGCGAGCAAGTTACTATTGCGGCTTAAATTCATTTTTTAATAAATGTCAACCTGCAAAATCATGCCGTGGTCAATCGAGAAGGTTTGGTTGCCAACGAAAGGATCCAGCTAGACGGGGCAATTCGAGTAACGAGAAGTTCTACTGAGAAGTCTCTCAACTGTTGGCTGCACACAGCTACCAAAGGACATTCCAACAGTGTAGGGAAAAGTTTAAAATAAAAACAGATCTATAAAAGACCACAACGGCAGGAGTGGTTAGTCCAAATGGAACACCGCTAACCAGGTGCACAAGCAATTTTTTCTACCCTCATCTATATGAGGGTAGAAACTGGGACATGACTTATTGAAAGAGGTTGATAATATGTCTCCTGATGTTTTAATCTTAAAGTATGCCATGTTTATATGACACACTTCCGGAGCTGTGACAAATTAGCCTATTGTGTTTTCCATGATGCACGTTATGGGGATGCATAATTACCATGCATGCTTTCATTAGCTCTTACAAGTTTTTTTTAAATAATTTAAAGTGTAACATAATGATAATTGAAATATAGTTCCTCCAAGCCCCAGAGAGCCCACCTGTCAATACCTGCATCCTACCTCTGCAAAACATCCCAGAATATAAATCCAGCGGTGTATCAGGTGAGTGATTCGGGTTATTATTCTAGTGCTGGACATTGGTTTCTGCATCTTTCCGAGTGGAGCCAGGCCCCAGGTTTTACTGTGCTACTTCTTGTGTTATTTTTATAACCAAATATATGCCGACCTTCCAAATGACCATCTATCGTGGGCGTCCTGTTGAGGACCTCGGAATTACTGCTGAATTGTGGGTAAATGGGGCTTTCCTTCCAGCTGTGAGCTGTCAGGACCTGTTAATAATAAAAGCATGCTCACTACATACACTGTCTCTCTCTCTCTCTCTCTCTCTCTCTCTCTCTCTCTCTCTCTCTCTCTCTCTCTCTCTCACACACACATACACACAATACACACACACACCATGTGTGCAAAAATCACTGGGTCACACTGAGCACAGCAGCTAAAAGGAAGTAGTGTCCTTCCTCTCTTTCACGGTCCCTCTGTCACTTTCTCTATCATTGGGTTAACTACTGTATCTCTCTCTCTCTCTGTCTCTGTGTCTCTCTGGCATGACCTTCCCTGGGTTGTCTTCCTGTCTTCTGCCGGCCAGCAGGGGAGAGAGCGGGAGAGCGAGGCCGGCTGTTGCCGGGCCAGCCAGATGGCAGGACCTAGCCTGGGACAGTAGACTGGGGACGGGGGTCGGAACCCACTGGCCAAACTGGTTTGTGTGGCAGCAGACAGCCGCTCTGTGGGGAGTGGCTTCACCGTCAGCGCAGCTCCGCCCAACTGTCAAAACGAGCTAATTAGCTGCCTTTAGCGTGGAGACAAGCGAGTGGGGAAGATGTGTGCGTGAGAACAGTAGTGTGGGTTAAGGCTAATGAGAGGCTGCAGCCCCTGAGGTTGCGACGGTTGCAAATAAGTTTGTGGCAGGTGCTTTTCTCACACAGCTATAGGCTGTGATGGGAGGCAGAGTCAGAGTGGGTCGCAATGAAGATGATTCGAGGGGAAGAGTCCAAGCTGTGACAGGGAGGCTTGACAGCAGGGGCTGGTGGGCTGGTGGGCTGAAGAGCTTGATAGGAAACGACTGTGGTGTTCCTGTCCTTGGAGGGGAGTCCTCCCCCATTACGCCAGCCTTTCCTCTTCTTTATCAGCTTTGAGCCGGTGCAGGATTTGTATGAAAGGACCAGGCCCGTTGTGTTGTCTCATAAAGTATGCAGTGTGGGAAACAAAACATGTACCTCGGCCCGGCTAATAATGGATCACAAATCACAGCTTATGCTTTTACCTAACCCCTATTTCAGAGGAGGCAGAGAGCACCAGCTGTTTTACTCAAACGCGCCTCAAAAAAACTGCCGTCCGCATGCAAATGGGGCAGACGTGCCACTAATACGTTAGAGGAGCACTTGTTATCAGCGTGCTCGGGGTGAGACGGGACAACTCGCGCTGGCCGGCTGACGACCACGCAGTTCCCTCCGTTCCAACCCCAAGCAAGGTGTGGAGATGAAAGACTGGCCCTGCCTGCGCTACATGGCTAATTTAAGGGTTTACACTTGTTCTGCTAACGCCGAATTAATCCTAATCCTTCTTTAACCCCTTTGATGTGGAGTCGGGGGTGATTTAGAGAGGGGACTGGCCTAATCCCCGGGCAACAGAGACCAGAACCATGGGTACCGGAACCTTTCATTCGTACTCTGTGAAAAGGGGAAGCTAACTTATGATCGGTTTTGAGGCTATTTTGTCTCGCGCCCTTATCCTATGGAGACATGAACTGTCTTCTCCTCTTGCTCTCCTCCAAGAGCATTAATACACGGTTTATGTGCTTTCACAGGAAGAGATTCTTAAAGGCAGAAAGAGCTGTAATTGGCATAATAAGCCTTGAGTATTAAGGTATTAAAGCCTGATTACTGAAGTAAAAAATGTTAGCCTTGTTTGAAGACAAACTTAAGGGGTACAATGGTTGGTCTCGCTTGTCTGTTTTTGTACTGTAGCTTTTGTGCTGTGTGTGTGTGTGTGTGTGTGTGTGTGTGTGTGTGTGTGTGTTTTAATAAGCACAGTAATCAAGAGAGAAGCTCCACTGGGTCTGTACATTATTCAGCATCAATTGTAGCCTGTTCAAGACATCAGCCGTAAATAGTCAGTACGGTTTTAAGGCTTTAATGTGCTCATTATGATTACCAGATTGTGGTGTTTCTGAGTGTGTGCACATCTACATGTACGTCAGTCATGTGTGTGTGAGTGCCGCGTGTGTGCGCGCATGCAGTCTCTGTTTGTAATGGCAACACATGGCTACATTTGATAGGAGAGACAGGGGCCAACGAGACTGTGGGAGAATTGAGATAGATTTGGTGTGGTAACGATGGTGGGCAGAAAGGTAATTGAAAGGAGAAGCAGGAGTTTGGTTTTGGGGTTTTTCTAAATGAGGGACCAGGGATGGGCAGGTCTGACCACAGCATGGGTCTCTGTGTGTGTGTGTGTGTGTGTGTGTGCTTGTGCATGGGTGCAATGTGTGCGTGTCACTGTGTATGTCCACATTTGTATTTCGGGTAAACAGACGCACACAAACACACGAATGCACGTTTGTGCCATTTCCAGCCCTGTGTCGGTGTAGGGCCTGGCGGGGACCACACAGGATCTCAGCCCCATGCGTCAGAGAATGCGGCAGTGCTGTTATTATTGATCCAGCCGCAGACGTCAAACCCCAGCGCCTCTTTAACTGCTGCCCTGATTCAAACAATATGCCGGCGCCTGTTTCATCCATGTCCAAGACCGCTGAATTATTAAACACAGCTCCGAAGAAAAGGTCCCTCTCTTTACAGAATGGCTTTACACAGATTGTGTAACACAGAATGGAGCCACTACAGGGGATAAAACAACCCTCTCTTCATTAGCGTAATATGGAGAGGAAGAGAAAATTGAAGAGAGAATTAAGGGAACGGACACAAAGAGAATAAAAAAAGATAATAATCATATACATATCATGTTGAGTAAAAAGTCATTAAAGAAAAACTAGATTAAAAACTATCATAGCAACAACAGAAGAGTTTTCATTACCTCCCATTTAAGAGTTAGGGGGATGTATATATATTAGCTTCATATTAGCTATAGAAGCTCCTACAGTAGAGGTGACTCTAATGATGCCATTTAACAAACTTAAGGTCAGAAATGTGGCATCAATAGAGCTGACATTTAGTATTAGTATTTCCTATTTCTTCTGCTTGTACTACAGACCTCTACGCACTAGAAAGAAGCGCTGGGCAAACAAACAATAGGGAATGTAAAGGGTAAGTGACAGAGACAATGACGTCGGCATGAAATGATACCATGTTCATGGTACGTGATGAACTGGAAACATTTGATTAAAACTCCATTGATTTCCATGAGTTAATTTGGTATAAAAAATTGTTTTGTTTAAAGAATTTTTAGAATTGTTCATTGACCCTATAGTATTAGCATACCACAGACCCCAGTTTGAGAATCAATCATCTAGATTATAATGACTGCTGGTATGCTCATATCTGCCTAGAACCAACACTGACAGAAACTGCATCTGACTTAGAAGAGCAAGCTATAGTGCAACATCCAGTCTGCAGTAGAGGCCACAAGCAGCAACCTGCTGCCTGTCTCAGAGGCTATGCTAGAATAAATATCCTTTACCCCCTCTCCCCATAATGGCCACCACACATCCCAAATGTCCATTTTTGGAAATGTCTTTGACCAGTCCAGGCCAAATCATCTCATCATCTTAACCAGGTCAACACTGAGCCAACAGATTCATCCGAGTCTGTGTGGTTTTTGGCCACCCTCTATACTGCCGAGATGTACCGCTCTACTCCCTGCGGACGAGTCCCAGCCAGCTGATACGATTTGATACAATCATTTTTAAGGCCCGTATCTTCAGCCTTTGTTAGGGGACGCGCTGGGTGGTCATTGCATGTGACCTTCTCCTAGTGGGGCGCGCTACCCTCCATCTATCTGTATTAGAGGACACTTATCAGGGACAGCAGTCAGACTGACACTGCCCCAGCTGGGCCTCCCCTGGAGAAAGAATGTCGGCCAGCTCACAGAGAGGGACCCCCGTTGAGGTGTTTGTGTGTATCTGTGTTGGTTGTACGTGCGTGTATATGTGTCTCTCCCTGTATGTGTGTAGATTGTGTGTGTGTGTGTGTGTCTGTGTGGAGTTGTTCTGTGCAGATAGGACCCTGTGACTTCAAGATATGCGCAGCCTCATTAATTAGAGGTTCTCATTATCCCCCCTCAGGCTCCAGACACTTAATCAACACCGAGCTCCAAGGAAGGCGCACGCATACACACAATGCGTGCATGTCCCACACATGCGAGAAACGATGGCAGGCTTAATTCTGACACAACGCTGCGTATGAATGGAGTGCTCTTCCAGGAGGTGAATGGATGCGGCTGGGGTTATTTGTTTGCCGTGATGTATGGCTAAACAGAGGGGCCGGGTGACATGGCTGCTGAACACTTTTCTTATTAGACTGTTGTTACGTATTTCAAAACAGATCCATCCGTCTGCCTCGTCTTAATGTGGAAGTAATTTGTCACGTGTGGGGGGAAATTCTATTAGCATGTTATGAATATCCATATTGAATGTTTTATGAACAGGATTCTCAAGCATTTCCTTTCCCTTATTGCCACCATGCTTGTTTTTAATATTAGGCCTTTGTATTAGCAATATATTTATTTGAAGAAAATTCAAGACTATGTCATTTCTGATTAAAGGAATGAACTGTTATGTGTGCACGTGTGTGTGTACTTGCGCGCGTACGTGTGTGTGTGCGCAGGTGCTAGTATATCTCCACGTGTGGCAGGAGTAAATGTATTGCCATGTCCTTGGCTTATAACACATTGCTTTGAACCTGCACCCCAAGTAATTAAAGGCCACTGTTTATTCAAATGGAATAGATAGTGCTAGACCGGTGTCGTGACTTAAGAGCAGAAGCCTGAAAATAAATTGCTGTAGGACCTGTAGGAGAGCTATCTGCTATTCTTTTATTTATTTTTTATATATTTTTATAACCACATTTGTGACAGTGTTCTTTACCCTTTTGCCAGAGCACTTCTGTTACTGTCATCTAGCTAGGTAATAGGTCTCTCTAACTCTTTCTCTCCCACTGGCTCTTTTATATAAGGCACCGCACACAGACACATGCAGGCATAGAGCCCTCGCATACAGAGAGGTACAATAACACACATTCCGGCCAGGATGTACAGGCGGTGGTAGCAGCATTTTTGAGGGCATGACTGGCAAGAACAAGCAAAGGAAGCACAAAGTTTAAAAACAGCTCCAAGTGGTGGAAAATGAAAGATTTTTTTTTCTTTCCGAGGCTGGAGTCTGATTTCCTGTGCGGCTCTGATTGGGAAAGCAGAGGCACGCAGAGGGAACCTGCCTCTGTATGGAGATGCCAGATGACAGCTCTCCCTATGAACACAGGCTACTGGAGAACACAACACTGGAGTGGTCTCTGATTGATCCTCAAACATGCCTTTTATGAAACAATCTCTGGCAGACACTTGCGTTTGATGTTGAGGGCTGGATATTTGAGTGTAAGCCGTGCTAGCAAGAGACTGTAATTGTGACTGGTATTTTACTGCTGTGACTTTTGGGTTCAGCACAGAGGAAGCAAGAGCCCATGAAGAAATGGCCACATTAAGAAGACCTGGGCTAATCTTATAGGTGTTGGCAGCAGCTCACATGCACTGCTTGCCTTTATTATTGTCGCAATTCCAACATGAACATCTTGAGTCCAATCAATAATAATATAATTGATGTCATGAAAGCATTGACATGCAATGGTAGCTTGCCCTGTGATAGCTCAGCCTGCCCTGTTGTAATTAGTATTAAAGTCCAACAGCTGTACCGCACGCACACACATACAATACATTATGTACTATATGTTTATGCGAATAATATGTATTATGTATGTATGCATGTATGTATGATACATACATACATACTCTTCACTTAAGCGTACCTTAGACTACACAGTGGACATTCAGGCTTGTGCTTGGGGTGCCAGCTGTGGCCTCAGCACTAGTGTCAAGCACCGGGTTTTGTTGGTGTGCATCCATGTGGATTAGCGAGTGCCTCCTGGACTCTATGCCCAGCAGGGGTTGGTCAGTAAGGCCATATGTCACCTTGTCTCGCTCTATTTGGCTTTTGTAATGTGAGTGACCCCCCGGTGCACTGCGTAGCGCCCTGACCCCGAGGGACACTGAGCCATTGACACAAGTCACAGCGCCAAGGGGTACATTACCTTAACCAATTTAAAACCAGTTGCTCATCTGTGTCATTTCAATGTGAACCCTTCCCATTCAATACCGGCCGTTACCTTAATTCCCCCTTTCACCTATTTAGAGATAATTTCTCAAGAGTATGCAGTGATCCGATACTGCATTGACTCTGTCTGTACCATGTGTAGTGATGCCGGTAACCTACCCTTGTGCTATGTTGACTGGTCACAGCAGCGGTTCTGTTTTGACTGTTGATAGCTTTGGAGTTGTTATTAATCTGGGCCAGTGTATGTTTTGGAGATAAAAGCAAACACAGGCCGTGCTTAGAAGATAAATTACTTTGTGGTACAGTATTAAAAAATCGTGCCACCCTCTGGTCTGTTAACCTTGAGGCATGTACTCCTGCAGGTTTACCCCACACAGTATAAGCATAGAGGCAAACACCATAACTCCTAACCTTCTCTGTTTCAAAGCTCTGCACGGTCCTGGCGGTGGTGGTGTTCTATTCAACCCAACAATATAGTCTAGGACAGTAGGCTACAAACAGCAGCGAAGTGTTGTTTGAAACTCCTTATCCCATTAATGCCAGTCTAAACAGTGAAGGGCTTGAAAGGTTGTTGAAAGGTTTATATAAAGCTTCTAAGCAGGTGCAACCACTGACTTTATCTGTCAGACAGTATTGCCCGAAAGGAGATGGATTGTTGATAACGTGTGGTCCACAGTGCTCCCTGAGAATAATTTGAAATAAGATATCTTATTTTGACACGGAGTTATACAATGAGTATCAAATTCGTCCAGCGTTTTGATATCTTCTAGCTATCTATCTATCTTTTGTTATTATGCGCACACAAGCTGTGTGCGTCGGCACTATGACCCTGTTACCTGTGACTGCGCTACTCCACGAGTGCAGAGTAACTGCAAGGCTCGACAAGAGCAGGGAAGGAAGTCATTAGAGAACTGGAGTCCAGTTTGTTGCTGTTGCAGGATATCCTTCCAGCTCCTCACAGAAATTCCAGGGATATTTTTTGTTGTTACCCCTTCTCCTGCAAGTAATTCCCCTGTCCATGTCACTATCTCCGTGGAGTTCTGTTTGAATGTTGTCCTTTAACACTTTTCAAACCGTTTCTGTGCTGCTGGAAAATCGACAATTGTGAACATTTTGGTATTAGCTTTGTCCTTCTTTTTTCTTTATTTCGGGAACATATGGAGAGAATAGGTTCGCCACAGCTGGTCTATGCTTTTTACGATGAAGTAATGCTATAGCCGACAGTACGGACAACTTCAGCGTTTAACTTGAAGAATTATTTTTTTCTATTACACAGTCGCAGTTGGATTGATCGTCGAAAAGAAGCCCTTCTCAGCTCCCTGATTCTGCAGCCTGCGAGGAGGGGTGGCTCATAACGGACTTGTACTTTGGATTTACGCACAGGACATTTCCTAAACATACTCGTTTGATTAAAAGCATATCATGTACTCAAGACTCTGATTTATTATCTGACCGAAATCTGTGGATTAACCCGGTCTCTGCGTGACTGTGCCAGCTCACCGAATTGACGTAAAGCCGCGAATCACACATAATGCGCCGCGTCTTGGAGCAAATATGCTGCAAAATTGAGGAAAGTCGAGAGGCAGCATGACTTGCGCTTGGAATTCCCTCGAATCTCTATTCTCTTCTTATATAATATCTTAATGCTGTTCATTTTTGGTTTACAAATATGATGAAATGGCAGCCCCGGAAGAAGGTGAGTGTATCTGATTTTTCGATTATGGCCATAAATAACGTTTCTCCCGTAGATCACAAGTTGTCAAGAGGTTCGGCCATGGGCTTACAGTCTTATTTAACTTCACCTTGTTAACATGTTACTAGAGTCGAAGAAGAAGGAAGTTTTATTCGTTTTTACTTGACAATTCTCGGTTTTGTTTTTCGGTTCAAATGCATTTTCTCCCAAATAGTCATCAGGAGTGCAATGTAGACCATTCTTTCGCGAAGACAAGAATGAGGAATATGCTACAGTAGCTGCTGCACATGTGCAAATTACCATTTTAGGTTTTTTGAGACGATGTCTTTGATGAATAATATGTTGTCATTTTCTCAATTATGTTGTCTTGACTTTAGTCTCTGTTTTTAACGCTACATAGGGTTTCAACTAAGGGGCCATAATCGTGGCTGCGTTGATTAATGTTTCTCCTGAGCAAGGGTTTTACGCTTGCCCAGTGTCAAATCCCAATACAGAACTTAACCCACTTAAGAATGCTTAAAGAATGTGAAACACTCCCTTTTTGACATAACGCAAAAGTTATACAATGACCTGGTGTTCATTATTAAATACACATGTCCTTCAATAGATTTACACATAATGTTATGGGTAAAACTTGCGCGCCGATAAACAAAATCAGTATTTATTCGGACTTTTTGCAAGTCAAAGCTTTCAAATCTTATTACAGTTCTTACCCTTCAAGTATAACGATATATTGGAAAATATATCTGTGGCGATAAAAAAAGTAACCAAAACCTGTCACAGTAGTAGCGCTGTTAAAGGTTTTGCCCACCAGGGGGCACTTGTCTAACAAGAAGCAGCCGATTTCCAGAGAGAAAATCCGCTGGACTGTATTTCCCTGTTGTGTTATCGCCGGCATACCTTCTTAAACAACAATCTACGCTACCGTTTGCCTTTCGTATCTGTAATTTATTGTCAGATCAGCTAAGATGTGATCATGTTATTTCCTACTATCTGTTGAGTGACCCTATAGTTATGAGATCTGCTTTGGTGTGGATGGCCTTGTTAATTATCCACACTGCATCCCTGTGCCTGGGTCCCATTTCATCAGCTGTTTGTGTCTGTGTGTGTCTCAGTAATGAGGATAGGCTTAACTGGAATAATTTAGTGATGATGAAAGGAAATTCTCAAACCCGTGCGTCTTATTATGGAATTATTAAGAGAGAAAATAAAATGGTGTGTGTGCCCTGATCATTTCAACAGCTGCGCAGCATATCTGCCAGAATCATCCCAGAATACCCCCTCCTCCCCCTCCTGAGGACTAAAAAGCCTTCACTCACTAGAGGAATTCATTCCCACTCAAGACTGCAGAAAATCTGCCCAACCTGAAAATATGATGTTTTTTGTGTGTGTGTTGGTGGTGGTGATTGAGTCTTCACAGTTTGTTTGTTGATGTACACATACAGTATGTGCATGTACTGAAACACACACAGTACTCTTGAATGCAATTACACAGTATTGCACAGACGCACACAAACACTATTCGATATCTACAGTGTACTATCATTCACTGTACTGTACATTCACTACTTATTTTGTCTGTTTTTCTTCATGTCTGCACTTGTGTAGTTTTTGTGTAGCACTGTCTCATTTAAATGTTCTCTGTTACAGTGGCAGGTATAAAGTACATGTATGTGGGCAAGCATTGTATGTAGCAAGACAGGAGGACAATGGCAAAAAAACTACAACCACTGTGTCCAATGTAGCGTTTACTTCACAAGCACATAGAATCACAAATGCACTTATAGACACACAGTAATGACTCTAAAGTTCCTTTGGTTTTCTCATTCTCACGTATTGTTTATCTTCTTTCCAATCGGTCACTTTGCTGTCACATTTATTTCAATGGAGATCAGATCAATATATATGAGAGTGTAGGTGGATTCATATTGATCCTGGCCAGAGTGTCCACTCTGCCTCTTTATAATGGATTGCACCAATAAGTGTAATTCCAAACATGATGATGAAGGGCAGAGCGCCATTCCCTCATTGCGGATGTCAGTCAGCCTATCTGTACCCGGGAAGAGAACCGGGTTGCACGTTCAGGGGATTTTTGTGATTAACTTTATCATTGTCTGATTTATTGGAGATGCCTAAAACACCTGAGCCGATTAGGAGAGTGTGTATTACAGTGTTACGGTGGGGGACATTGGACTAATATCCTATAAAAGCCTGATAAGGCTGCCTTCCCAATGATAATCAATGTATTCTGTGGAGATAGCTTTGTTAGGGCTTAGCAGCCAGTACAACGGGGAGACCAATGCCATTCTCTCCTTCCGCTCAATGCAAACCACCATACATACAAGCACATGAGCCCAACGTTCTTGGTAGGGGATGTTAAGGAATGCTAATGTGCCTCTCGAAGTGGCTGTATGTGAGGGGAATAGTGGGAGCACACAGCGGCACAGTCACTGGAAAAAACAAGTATAAACCAGACAGCGCCTGTCCTGTGAGGAACCCAGTGAACCTGGTACCTGTTGGAGATGGCAATTTGCCGGCCTCTGTTGTGAGAGTAGAGAACTGGGATGACAGAGTCCCCACTCAGGTACATTCAGGGAATCAGGAGCAGTATACATTTGAATACCACACAGTAACAGAAGCAGTGAGGAGTTTTTCTGAAGACATTTTGGGAGTATATTTTTGTGTGGGCCCATACTTTTTGTTAAAAATGTCCTTACATTGCCATTTTGTTTTTCTACAAATCATGTTCATGTTACTCCTCTAAAAACCCGACCGCCCTACATTTTTCTCATGTTAAGTTTTATTTATTTTTAAGGGCTTTATCTCGTTAATGTACTGAGTGGTTTCAGTTTCAGCTCTCAGTTTCTTCATTTGAAGTTCATGGTCAGGCCTATGGCAGTGCGACCCACAGCACGGGAACTGAATGTTTGTTTTTGTGGTCTTGCCAGATGTTTTTCCTGGGTTCTTCACAGTGGACCTAAAGCCTTCTCACCTGTGTTTAAGTGGGAAAGGGCACCCTCCCTGCCACTGGAGTTCCGGTGGCTGGAGGAGATTCAGGAGTTCAGCAGTCAGCAGGCACACTCTTACATCTTTGACCAAGCTCATCACCTTTTTACCCCCAGGGTGGTGGAGGGGGAGGGTTTCTCACACTGTGTCTCTCTTTTGATTCTGTATTATTTATGAGCTCTGTGGTGGAGGGGAAAGGGCTATCTCTCCCTCCAGCATTCCATCAGTCCCTGGGACTACTCCGGGCTGGCAGCAGCACAGCGGTTTTTGGAATATATTTATGACAAGGGAGAACCCGTCAGAATGCGAGGAGAATTACCGGAGGACACATACCTGAAGAGAGGGTGAGGGGGAGGGGGAGAGACGGTGGCGGAGGAATCACCTGGGAGAAGTTGGGAATGTTGGACAGAGATTGAGACACAGTGGGAAACCAATAAACGGCAGGTAGCTTGTGAGGGTGCGAGAAATAGAGGCCGGCCGGGAGAATGCAGAGACAAAATGGAATTTTGGAGCGGCCGACGGTGATAGAAGTGGAGATGGAATGTGAGGGAGCAGGAGGAAATGGGGAAGGAGGAGTGGGGGTGGGGGGAGGCAGGAGATGGAGGTGTAGACTGGAGGTGTGAGCGGGCCCTGGAGTGATGCAGCAGGGATAATTAATGATAGGGACTGATAGCACCTGCTGTTCCTGACGCTGCGCAGTACTTACGGGCCAGCATGCCGAGTGGAACGGGATGGGGCTGCGTTTTCGCCCCCGCTCCCCGTCACACACACACTCCTGAGGGGGGGGGGGGAAGCTGGCATGGGAACAGCGACTCAGCACCGGAGCTGAAAATGTACGTGCTGTACCTGCGCTGGTTCATCCCGCTACGCTGCGTCCCGTTGGGAGAGCTGGACAGAGATGGAGGAGGGAGAGAAGAGCTCCACAGAGCGCACGGCCTCCCCTTGCTCTGCACTGCAGTGCTCAGGGGCTGGGGCAAGACCCGACCCGGCAAAAGCCCCACCAGGGAGCCCGCTGTCAAAACACCACAGGTGAAACGATAGGAATAACGGTGACTAGGCCATTCCGCGTCCCCATTAATCCTCATTCATGGGACCTGCACACTGCACGGTGCGTGTGGAGATGGATTTTGGGACAGTGAGCGTGGTAAATGGAAAGATTGATTTGTGTGTTGAAAAGTACATTTGTTTTCTCCAGGCCGCAGAGCACTCATTTTTGATTTACTGCAGCTTACCGTGCCCCCTGTGCACCTGTTAGAGCAAATGGAAGTGCATCTGGGTTTATTGAGGTCATTGTTCCATGGGTTTAGTCTTGTGTAGTAGGGTGTAGTAGGGTGTAGAAGGCTCTGGTGCTTGGGGTCTGCCACCGGGTGCCACCACAGGGCGTAAAACAAACCTGGCTTGATGGGCCACAGCACATTTCCTTGTTCGATGAGGTGGAAAGGCTTAAGCTTTACTGTGTTTAAGCTTTACTGTGCTATGTGCATTACACTAGCATAAGAGCCAGGCGCTTCATACATAACAGCGACATCGAGCTCTGAACGAGGGCTGTCTACGGCACCAGAGACACATCCATCTCTCCCGGCAGTATTTCCTTTAGCATGTGGCCTGGGAAACATGCATACTTTTCTCTGTTTCGCAGTGTTTATCACGGCTAGGCCTGCCAAGACCACAGTTTGTACATTCCTTTATAACTCCACATCGGAGTGGTTCCAGGGAGTCGGGCCTAGCAACACTTGAGACTGCAGGCCCTGCAGCTGTTTCTATCCAGCGCAGTTCTGAGTGGTGTGACAGACATACACCCTACTGTGTCCTAAAAGGGGCCTATGATCCAGCCAGCATGGGGACGTGTGGAGAGCACCTCTAATACCACCCTGATTCACACTGACGCCCCTAAATCCCACTAATTCCATCCCTTCTTTTGTCAGAGATGGGATTTATAAGCCTTTCTTTCGAAGGCTCAATTTTCCAGGAGTTTGTCCGCGGCTAAGCTGTAGCCTTTACGTGGCCTGGGCCTCAAATTCCAGTCCTTGGAGAAGCACTGGTGGTCAGTATCTGCTATTTCTCTCGATGTTGACTTCTTTTAGTCGGTTATTTCCCCCTGCACGCTTCAATATGGCACGCTACGCGAGTGGCATATTAGTTTGAGCGCCTGCTCATCCAATGTAGGGTTAACTGCCCCGCAGTGTGTTAGCAGTCAAGAGTGAAGCAGACAGACACACAGACGGCGTCAGCAGCCGGTTCCTGCAGGGGGGCGCAGACACAACCGAGCCGAGGGCACCTTGTTTTAGCAGTTCCCCTCGCCGACCTGCCCCGGTCTCTCTCTGTTTTGAATGAGTTTGGACCAAGCCATGGAAGGTTTTTATGGCTGGATGTGAAAAGAAAACAATAAGACAGGAAGGCAAGATTTACATTCCGGAGCAGGCCTCGGTTTAAGCTGTTGTCCCCTGCTGTAGGCATGGATTTATACGTATGGGGCTCATGCCAGGCCTGTGTTTATAGTTGTCCAGATATGTGAGACTAGAGAGCTCCACGTGTTCCTCTGTGGGCTCATCTCCTGCGGGAGAGGCATGATTCCTGTGCTCTTAACAAGGCAGACAGACAGGTGGAGACTGACGGGCAGCCAGAGATATATGCTGTAATGAGGAGTACAGAACAATACACCCCCCCCACTCCTCCGCCTCATGCTTCACTATCCCTAATGATCTCATGCCTCATAGATTTTATATATTTAACTAGAGCCCTGTTGCCATCTAATAAAGGCTTAGCTGCTAATATCGCTGTCAATCCCCCCCCTTTGCCTGGCCCGCTCTCCACCCTCTCCACGCTGGTGCTGTGTCCATGCCGCAGATGCTACATCTTCTACCATTTGTCCTCCTCCCATGGTGTTCCTGTGTGGAAGCCAAAAGTTCCTTTCGACAGTTTTATTTGCTTTGCGCTATCCTCCGCGTCCTACATTCTCGAATGTTACTTTCACCTTAACGCCAGCCCCACCCTCTCGCCTGCGATGGATTGCGCTGCCACGGTGCTTCGCAGGAGCCGTGAAAAATTACGGCAAAGATTTGTGGGTGTGTCAGCGCGTGGACGCGCCTCGGTGGGTGTCGGCACTACCTAAAGTACATTGTGCATTTGTGCTTCTTTTTTTTTAAACGGCTGTTTATGTTTGTGTCTGCGAGCATCTCCGCGAGCGTTGACAAGTGAGTGATGTCCTCGTGCCCGACAGGAAGTGATCGATGGGAACTGTACGCGCCAACCCTCCATCTCAGATAACAACTTGCTGTTTTCGTCTTTCCTCTTCCAGCCTCTTGTACCCCTCCCCCAACGCTACTCATTAGATCTATAGTTGTGAGACTGGGGTCAGAGGCCACATTAGAGCAAATATTGTTCCTCAGTCTGCAGAGGGCTCCAATTACCACTGTGAAATCTGCTGCTTCTGAGGCGCCTTAGCTGTTTAAATATAGAAGAAGCCTAAAGGCTGCCAGGCATTACACTAACAGTCTGTGGCACGATTTGCTGCAATATTTTAGTAGCGCGTGCATTTATAGGCGTGCCACTACCACCTGTCTGGATGGAGCACACGGTGAAACCGCGCTGAACATCTTTAGCACTACGAGTGCTGCTCTGTCATGCAATAAAAAGGTGCATCTCCAGTCACTCAAGCTGTGCCAATTGAGGCTGTAAAAAGAAGAGTGCATAATCACCCAGTGAAACAAAAGACCATAAGTTGGCACTCGGCAATTGGTGTACCACTTCAGGTGTTAAATTACCCAACCAATTTAGGTTTTAAAGCATTTGAACACTAAGGTGGATGGGGCATATTCATTACGACAGTGTTAACTTTTTAGTTGCAGCTAAGCCTTTGCTGGTATAATGGCATTTCCTGCAAATGTATTTTTGACAGAAGAGAGTTGAGCAGCTGCCCCATTAAAACCAGCTGAAGCTGACACACTGTGATGCTACCTCAAACTGCTGATCCCAGTGCTACGGTGAATGGATACTTCACAGGACTAAATGATTGTTGCTACTAGGTACTTGGAAGTTTTACAACAGTGCTCTTGGGACAAGTGTAACATGGCCTTGCTGACTGGCATTTGGGTATGTGAATGTATCCGCTAGCAGCTTTCTTTATCTAGTGAAGATGGGCTTAGGTCTCCCTAAGGATTGGCATCTGCAGACGAACACCAAAACTACTTACCCAAATGTCTTTGCTTTTATTTCCTCCCAGATAACTGGGCTATAATATTATTTATAGCTTCACATTTGCAGAGCACACAAGCTCTACAACTGCACCAAAACCATGAATACATATTAGGACCTAAAATGCACTATAGTTGGTTTAAGTAAAGCTGTTGACATTTACAGCCAGCAAATTCATTTCCCCCAAGCTCTCTAGCATTTCTGTCTCCATCCCTCCATCTCTGCATCGCGCTGCTGTTCTTAGCTAATAGAGCAGGGCCCCAGGCCAGAGCAGGTGCAGCCTGCAAGGCTGCTCTGACTGCACACACTCATGGGAGTGGCTTTGGCTGCGTCTCCTTTCTCAGCAAAACGGCAGGCCGGGATTGTTTGTTAGGGATTGGGAAAAAGCTCTCGCTAGTTGTTTTTCTCTCTCTTTTGTGTGTGATATAAGTAGAATTGGGCAGGTGTGTTTGGAAATTAAAGCAGTCCTCCGTTAGCCAACGCGCTCTTTGGCCCCAGAGGAACTGTTTTGAAACTGGTAAATCCTACTCGCTGCAATTGTGGTGGCAATTCGGGTCGTTCCATTGCCAGTTTTGAAGCGTGTCTTTCTGGTACTGTGTTAAAAGTCTAATTAAAAAACTTGGATAGCGCGGGTGCTGTGGCAGTGCTGCTAATTACGTGATGCGGTTCAGAGGCCTAATCAGAGGAAATAAGCATCTGTTAGCTACCATGCATTGTCCATTATAGTATATAAACCAAGGAGGTACCTTGATAATAATGCCTTGACAAACTTCTATAGCAATTACAGCCTTACTGTTACAGGTTGAACTAGTCAGTGGAATGAATGTATTTTCTATGAAAGACACACTATAGGCTCTAGTTTCCTGGCGGCGCAAGGCCGGCGGTAATGCAGACGTAGTGAAACATTTTTTTCTTTCGCCTGGGCGCGTTTGCTATTTATTGTCTCGTCATGACATCGCTTGCGCCGAAACGGGCGTGGGGGTGCAGTAGAGAGTGTGTAAGTCAAAATCAGGTGGCGCAGTGCTAGTTTTGAGTCAAATCAAATATTGCGCTACCGTCTGGTCAGACCACGTCTTAACGCAGACACAGGCGCTGTGTGGTCGTTTCCGGGCTTTAGGCGAAGGTGCACTAAGCGCAGACTTATTTAGACATAGGTGATTTAATATGTTGTTTGAATTTATTAATAAAAATATTGAGTCACAGAAAAACTCGGCACTGCTCATCATTCCCTCACTGCGCCTCCCTGTCATTCATACCCCATCTTATATTATACGGGTTGAGTATGAGCACTTTATGGGGAACAGACAGGCAGGTTGGCAGATAATGGGGACTTGAGTATGACGGGCTGACACTGGCTCTTTGACAGCTCTGAACGTTATCAGAGCCACTTGCCCATAAAGACTTAACTCTGCCAGCCTCATTTCCTGTGATGACGGAAACTGTCGCCTCGGCTCAGGAACTGCTCATCATCCAGGAAGTGTATGCAAAACAACAGCAGACAGAGCTGCGTTTTTCAGCTCTAATCCACCCGGCTTCCGCTTTTCCCATTGGCTATTGACGCACGTGCCTACTTGTCTCAACCAGTGCTTGTGTTTAAGTGCTTTCCTGTTAGGGAAATTAGCGTCAAAATGATCCTGTTGGAGTGCCCGGCTCATCTTGGCTTTCCATCATGGTCCCGGGGGATTTTTTGGAGGATTTATATGAGGGGGGGAGTTGAAACCTGATTAGAATATTGTTTGAGTTAATTAACTCTGAGTTCTTCCCCCCCCCCCTTGTTCCATCTATCTGTATATGTAATCTAATTACAGATGGTGGTTTTCCAGTTCCCTATCAAATGAAAATGTAACCGGTCCCTTGAGAGTGGGAGGGGTTGTCGAGGCTATAGTAGGACTCCCCCTGCCCAACCATCTCTCCCTCTCCCTTTCCTCCTGGTCTTTATTCGCTCCTAAGCGCCGTGGAGGAGGTAACAGATGTGGATGTCATAGCAATCAGATCGCTTTGTCTCAGTCAATCCGCACTGCTCAGTCTCTGTCACCCAGCTGCCCCGGAACTGCCTCGGCGTCTGCCGGGCATAGTTAAGACATCGCCAACATCCCCCTATTTTGCAGCTTCAAAGTGGAAATGCTCCATTATGTTTCCCACAGACAACAATGACCTAGTTTCTGCATGTCATCAGAAGGCACGCCGACCTCTGTGCAGACTGCGGCAGTGTAACTCGCTGGAGATGATACCAGTACGATGTGACTTCCATCACAATTACGCGGACGGAGAGAGGATTATGATTAGATACAGAATAAAAGAGGCATGGCACTATTCTCAGAAATGGTGGGCAACACAGTATTTAAGATATAATTACCAACAGATGGTTGAATACCTCTCACGCTCATTTCTTTCTTTATTTACATCCTTTTGTTCTGCCGACTTTATCCAACTTAATCTAATATTCTGTTTTATAAACTTTCATTATGCTGACACCCTCTATACACCCTCTTTGGTTTCACTGTGTTGAAGAGAGCAGCTCCTGTCATCGTAACTGATTGTGACTCAAGAGGCCACCTTCAACTTCAACTCTCTTAAAGTAACATGAAAGAAGTTAAAATGCAATTCCGGCATTTCTGTCAGAGATTATGACACAGCGCCGCCAACGTCTTTCCCCCGCCCGTCCCAAGCACATTCCCCCCCCCCTAAGTTGAGTCCTGCCTCTCATCTACCTCTGCATGCTCTCTGTTCTCCATCTCCAGGTTTATATATCGCTCAGGAAACAGCCCTCTGCTGTAAATTGGCCCATTTCTCACATTTCACTTCAGAAAGTTGAGGCAGGCAGAGAGGAGAGAGAACCTGCTAGCCCAGCACACTGGCAGAGCTGTGGATTCATTAGTCTCCCTGGGTCTTTGAAACCAGACCCAAATTCAGCGTGCGTTATCCTCCTTCCAGTGGATTCATTTCATTTCAACTTCAGCAGAACAGAGATAAAAGTACACAAGCGGCTTGTACTTTGGTCATGAAAACAAATGGGATGTACGCGCCGTTAACACATTATTGCACTAAGCTCTGTGGTTCTCGAGTTGGAAAAAAAGACGGACTTTTCTATTATTCTGCAAATGTGTAAGCCCGTAAAAGCATAAAATTAGATACCCATGGAGCATAGAATTAATTCTGAGATCCCTACAAAAAGGTCAAAGGATATTTTCAAACACAACGTTAATGCTTTATAAGAAGTTACCCAGGGTGGAATTAGGATGTCCAGTCACAGTAATCCATCTTTAAAGTCAATTTTTTTGTGACAGGATTAAAAATGAATGTATCCCGTTTTGATGCACATACACAACGGAGAAAGGCATTTGTGAATGACACTGAATGACATGGCTACTGAAGTTGTTTTGCTGTTATGTCTTTGTTTCCCGGTCCCATTTTCACCACTCACTACTCTTTGCTGGGATGTTATGGGGAGGCGATCTCCCTAGCATAGCAGCCAATTATACTGTAGTTATATGTCCTGTCCTGTCTGAGGCACACATCTATAGAGCCCCCTACACAGTCGGAAGAGCACCCTCATGTCTCCGGCAGCCCAATTTGTCAAGATCACTCAATCTGATTGGTACTGTTTGTGTGTGTGTGTGATTGGGGGGAGGTGGGCTGGCCCTTTATTTATTTTTATATATAGAGAGAGAAGGAGAGAGAGAGAATATTGCAGGGAGGCGGATAAAAAAGGCAACATGTAGATGATCCTTAATCGCTTTCTCTCATGATCTCATTTTTGCTTCATTCCAGGTCCCAGAATCTCGCTGACCTCTCATTTTCTCCCCCCTTGATTTGTTTCTGGCCCTTGAGCTTCTTTTTCTGTCCCTCATTATTTCCCAGCCCTCTTCAGTCTCCCGAATTACCATCTCCCCTTTCTTCTCCTCTCTCTTAGTCTCCTCGGTTCATTCCCTTTATTTCGGGTACTTTGAACAAGTGGACGGCACAGAGGGGACCCCGTGTAAATATGTAGGGTAATCCGGGCTTCTGTTAGTTTGTGTACATGACTATTGCATGCCTTGGTCTCCTGCGCTGGCCCCAGATTAGTTCTAACTCTCTTCCCCTGGTTAATTGAAAAGCATTATAGCTGAGTGCAGTCCCGAGTCGTGCTTCACCAAGCTCCATTCTCAGGCGTGGGTTGAGGCTTCTCTGATTCCTCATCCTGCACCCACCCACGCCCCCCCGTCTTTTCATATGGACACCAATCAAAAGGCTCTTCTGGGAGAGGCAAACCGAGTTTTGGGGAAATGAGGTTAAGTGCGTGGACAGACCGACCTTCAATATTGCAAGGCCTTCCATATCAGAATCTGACAGCCCGTGAGAACGTGAAAGAAAGGGCTGGGTGGGACGACTTGTAATTGGACTGGGATGGCAGAGTGGATGAACCATTTATGGCTCTGACCCTGTCTGTCTTCACAAAATGCTGACAGAGGTTGGATGAAGGGTATGGGCATGGCCGAGTACACCTCATGGTTTTTGACAAGAGCTGTTGTTTTCTTTTAATGAAGCCAAACAACAAATCACATACAGACAAACGCGCATTCTTTGAGACAGGCTGGGTGGTAGAAAGTTCTAGCATGTAGAAAACCTCACAGAGGAATTTGTGAGTTTATGCTCTATTTACTTTTTTTTTTTTGGTGAGTGTTTCTCTAGAAGTTTCTACATGGTGCTATTTTAAACGGGCCTCTCGCTATCTGCGTTGTTACTTTGGGATATGGTGGAGTGGGTGTGTCGACACTGTGGGAACATGGTTCTCCATGTTGCCCCTGGACACTTTCCCCCTATCATTCTATGCAACCCTCATCATGTCTTTGGAATAGAGAAGGCGATGTTATCTTCAGAATGGTACAGAAATAAGAGGGTGAAATTGAGTGGAAACTTGCTATGCAGAGAAGGAAGCAATCTGTCAGGGGAGCGTACTTTTCCTGCCCCCATCCTCCATCCTCCATCCACCATTTATTATTTTTTCCAAAAGAGAATATCCTGCTGTCAGTTTGCTACTCTGCGTTTATTCGTATTTTTTATTCTCTCTCTCTCTCTCTTTCTCTCTCTGCGCCTCTCTCTGCCTCTCCTCTTTGCCTTTTCTCTGCCCTGGGAGATGGGGAGGTTTCAGTCTGAGATGTGTACTGTATATATATGAGTGTTTCTTCCTGAGTGTCTTGACAATGACAGTAGCTGTGTGGAGTGTTTACCCAAACAGCACGCATTTCATCTTTGTGGGTTTTTTTTCTCCCACACTAACATTATTTCTCAGTCAACTATCCGCCTTGCGCCTTATTAGGCACTTTTTGCACCTGTGCACATTTGTTAAAAAAATGCAAGAATTTATGTCACACTCCATGGGAACAATTTTTCCACTATGGCCTCTGTGGTGTTCTGCTGACGTGTCTTGTGTGTAAGGGCCACATTATTTCTCAGTCTGAATCGTTAAGCATTTTCCTCCTGCATGCTGTACATGAACGCACTCACGCTCCATCCCCCTTCCCCCCCATATAGCTTGCTTGTCTGTCCCTCTCTCTCTCTATCTCTCTCTCTCTCTCTCTCTCTCTCTCTCTCTCTGCTCAAACCACCTGGCGTGGTGATGCTGGCAGGTCTGTGGCAAAGCCTCACTGTGAAAATGAGATGCATGGTGGCAGTGAGCAGATTTAACATTCGCCTGAACAGACCAGCAATGTTTGCTGATTTTCGTTTTCATCGAAATCCGTCCGACACATTGGGCCTCAGTGCCAGAAGAGGGCTCCTGCGTGGACACCTGCTCCATTAACCCCCCATGACACACCCCGCCTGTGTATGTGTGTATGTGTGTGTTTGAATGACAGACAGCAATATAGCGAGAGAACATGCGATACATTGCAAATGTTATTTCTGCCTGGGTTTCTGAATGTGTGAGCGGGGAGATGGAGGGAGATTTCGAAGCCTGCAGCAGCCTCTCCGCCCTCGCTCATTCTGCGGAGCATGTCTGGTTTATATTTGTCTCCCTCCAAAGCAAAACAAGTTTTCCACTTGGCAGTCTTTTTAGCCAAATGATGTGTCTGAATGTGGGCGGAGGCAGAGCTCCTCCATCCTGACTTCAGACAGGGTTATTTATGGCTGTGTGCGCGTGTCGCGCGTGTTTGACTTATTGCAGGGTCACAGGATGTGGGCTGATCTAGGTGGTACTTCATCACTCTGTACTGTGCTCATTCCGAACCCAGTCACGTCCCGCCCTGTCACCGCTTTGGGTCACCTCCAGTGTCTATATCAGTGCGTGCTTTGTTTGTGTGTACACGCGCACATGTTTATGTGTGTCTGGCCTCGACGCGGATGCTGAAATCACGTGTAGACCCGGTAACCATGCCCACAAATGGACGCACGCACGTACGCACGCACGCACACGCACGGTGTCTCTGGACACCCACGCAGTGGAAACATGGGAAAACTGAAACCAAACTGTCTGTCCTGGTTCAAACTCAAGCCTTCTCCTCCCTCAGTTAGCCCGTCCTACAGCTGTATTTATCTTATTGTTGATAGTATAACCGTATTTGATGGTAATTGCGTTTTCTCCCAGTGTTACAGACCAGTTCTCTTACGATTTCATTCTTTTCCCTTTTCTCCTCTTCTTGCCTTCCACTCTCAAATTGTGCTTAAAGAATGCGCGAACTAGATCAATAGGTAAAGGTGAAATTGCATTAACCTATTCAATCAGAATTGAACTTTCACGGTTTTTATGAGAAAAATTGTTTTTTTATTTTAACAAAAGCTGTGCCCTATACTGTATACACATTCAATACTGCCTCGGTCTCTCTCTCTCTCTCTCTCTCTCTCTCTCTCTCTCTCTCTCTCATTTTTCTTAAGGTTGTGCACACTGACAATGGCGCCTGGTTAGGTGGACCGCCCAGCTTTTAACCTCCCTCTATAACCATGAATGATGGTACACGCTAGTCTCCTCCTTGCTGTCACACACCATCAGGGATGATGTATCTGTGTATAAGTGTGTGTCTTGTTTGTTGTTTCAAGTTTGTATATTTCAGTGGGTTTGCATGTGTGTTGGATCTGCGGCTTTGACCCGCATGGTGTATTCAGTATCGGTAAGAGCGTCTTTCGTTTGTGTATGCTCTCACCAAGAAGGGAACCAATCTCTGCCGCTTCCCATTGCACATGTCTCTCGCCTGTATCTCCTCTGAGTAGATATCATGGCGGCCATGTATTAAATGTTTAATGCCAGTGGATGTAGAGGATTGCCTTCTACTTGTCCCGATTAAATATTTAGTCACATCTGAACGGTGCCTTTGACACGGCTAGCTGCTCAGGGACCTGCTCTCTAGTACTCACTGTGAAGCGCGGGAAGCTACATTGTCGGCTGTCTGTTAGCTGTGGCGCTAAGGGACCCAGTCAGTCAGGAAAGTGCCAGTTGCGGAGCGAGAGGTGAAAGGCGAGGTTATATTTAGCCATGTCCTTCCAAAGCCCTGTATCCTCTCTACAGAACCTACCCCTGGCTTAGTGTGGCTATCCTGCTTCGTCCTTTGAATACCAGGGACGTTCCATGACTTACAGGCCCCGGCAGCGGAATATCTTTGCACACTTATAAAGGACATATTTCGCTATCTGTAATTAGATATTTTGACTTTGCGGTGTCTGGAAGACATTGGCCATGGGACATTGTAGTCAGCATCTGGAAAAAAAAACTCTATAAAAGAGATCCAGAGGTTGTGATTGACATACTGTACTTCCATACAGTGCTATGTGATCTACATAGGCCTCTTGGGTCCTATCTACCACCCGGGCTGCCATATGCTCTTCCTTCAGGATACCATGAAATATAGACGTGTCCCTTGGGACAAAATCAGGAGCCACCTGGTCCGACCGCAGACCAGTTTACAGTGCTGGCTCTGGCCGGATCCATTGTTCTGGGGACCTCACAATGGACACAATTCTGCAGAGGGAAAGGGCAGATTGCTCTTCTCTGAGGTTAGCAAGTATACGCCGAGCACTGGCACAGTCCAACCGTGTGTCACCCCAAAAAAGTGCACTCCACGCCCACAAAGATAAAGATAAGAGAGGCAAACGTAGTCCAGCTGGAGAACATTCCCTCTGGTCTGGCGTGGGAGAGGGATGCATGTCTGACTGAGCCTGTCTGGTGGGGGGGGGGGGGGGGGGGGGGGGGGCGGGGGGGGGGGGGGGGGGGGGGGGGGGGGGGGGGGGGGGGGGGGGGG
>JAOEHI010025459.1:0-26167 GCA_025447815.1 Percopsis transmontana
AAAAACAACTTCAAAATAAAAGCAATGCAGCTTTAGTCCATGAATGAGGTAAAATAAGAAAAATACGTTTATTTTGTTATTTCCAATAACCTTACACGTATGTGGCCCGGGGGCCGTACAATGCCCATGTGTGGTCTAGACCCACCCCCCTCCATACTCGCAATATGTTAGGACCCATGTCAATGCTAGAGACAATAACACATACACTTCAAGCATTACTCAGAGATTTCCCCACACCACGACCAAATGCCAGTCCCACCGGGTTCTTCCGCTATACTTAAGCCATCTTTAGCAATGCCCTCTTTATGCAGGCTCTAGGTATGGCAAAATATGCCAGCATGCCAACTTCCAGAACATCTTGCGACAACAGGCTTCCTCGTGTAATACAGGTTTATTCACATGCCCCTAAGTAGTCTGCGAGCGCCTCAGCCATAACTACTGGCTCGCCTTTACAGTAGCCTCAGACAACTCTTTTAAATGTCCTTTGAACAAAACCTCTATCTAGCAACACTTATCTCCACTGTGCTTGCTGCCCTTGTTCCCTCGCTTCCGCTACCAGTTCTGCATACTTTAGCTTCTTTCTTTCAAAGGTTTCCTCAATCGCATCTTCAAAGGGAATGGTTAACTCAATAAAGTAAACAATGTTCTCACACTCTCACTTGGAGTTGCGTTCCCCATAGATACAGAGCGCATCGCATCATACGCCCACTGGGGGGAAAACATTTCATCGCTCTCCATTGACTTTGTATTGCATGAAGGTGCCTCCTTGTCACTTTTGTCTGCTAACAAAAAACTGAAACATGCCTAAAAGCTGATGTGTGACAGGATGCACTACCAACTAGGTAAAGAACCGAGAACTACGTTTTTATAAGCTGTCGAACCGAAAATATGAGCCTTTAAGGAGATAAAAATGGATACAGGCAATAGAGAGAGCGTAACGGGTCATATTACTCTGAAAACTATGCCCACTGGAGGGGAACACAATCAGCGCCAAATTGCTTTACCTATAGCTAAAAACATTCAATATTTCACCATGTCAAAGAAATATTTTAAAGGCTCAGTTTTTGGGTTCAGCAGCTTATGTGAACACTCTTGAAAAAGAGATTTTTAATCTCAAGAGCTTTAAATAAAGGTTTACAATAGCCTGATGTGATCCACATCAAGTCATGATAAACATAAGACAGATAAACCGAACAGAGCTAGATATGTATTTTTTGCAGCATTCCTTTTTGTTTTTTAAGGTGTTATTTTCACTAAGCAGACTATGGGGCTAAGGTTAAATAATTCCAAAGACACTCATCATTCCATTAGCCTCCCAGGTATATTTCCAATTTAGCCTAGTTTTGTGATTCGGGTTGAAAACCCAGTGAAGATGTAAGCACAGCTTTTACTGGAAGACATCTTCAAATATACCGCCCAAATACAACAGTTAGCAAGTTCTCAGTACCAAATCTGCAGTTTTTGGTGCTAGTTAACATGTTTCTTTTAATAAACAAACACCATAATGACAGTGCATGTTCCCTCTGATTTCGGGAGCACGCAGCTCATTTAGGCACCTTGTACAGTCTGATTGCCATCTACTTAGCAAATGTCGACGTAGCTTATCAAGATACTTCGCCTGTTGCTTCCAGCTCAGACATCCCCTCCAGGAATTTGCTATTGAACAAAATCCCTCAAATTCAATGATTTACTGTGTTATTTGCTGTGTGCTAATATTACTGCAATATTTCCACTAATAATAATAATAACAATACGGTAATGCCTTTGTTGAAAATAAAAACAGTCCATCAGTACCATGCCAGTCATCAACACTCACATAACTTGATTGATTAGTATACTGAATGATCTCGTTTGAGAATGCGGATCCATTTGAGCATTACCCAGACTGCTTTGCAATGTCAACAGAAATAGCAGCGGCGGCTACTAGATGCAATTCCAATAATCTCATAAATAGTTTAAAGATTTAAGAAATACCTCGATCTAATATATGATTTTTGCAACAGTTGCACCGAAACCCTTTTATTTCTCTTATTTTATGCTATAGTGTAGGCTGATAATAAAAATTTGCAGATAACACTGAACACTAATATATGTGCCCTGAAATGCTGACCTGTTGACTGTATCCCAATGATAATTTAATGATAGCTGTATACTTTATTTAGTCTGTAATCATGTTCATGATTTCCCATTGTGTCAGAGTTGTAAACTACAATGGGAAGGAGAGACTGTCAGGTTGACCATGAAGTCAAAAACAAATGCAACCAGACAAATGTTATTGTCAGACAAACCTACCGGTAATGTTACCTTACTCCCGATTTTAAGTTGCTATCAGACCTACTCTCTTCACAGTAGGATAGCAATAGCAGGCTAGCTAATTTATTTAGCAATAATCACATGCACAGAGCTTTGTGGTAAGTTATTAGGCCTACCTTGTGGATCTTACAAAGTTTGCTGCCCAAGGTAAAAGTATTAGATTGTATACTGGTGACTAGAGCTGAAGATCTTTGTCGGGTCTGGTTCGGTCTTAATTTCTATGATTTTACACGGGCTTTGGCCGGGCTCGGGTTTGCGCTCTGGGTTGCACGCGTGGTAAATGAGCGGTCAGGTTATGAATTTCGATTAGCGCGAAAATGGCTGCAGAGGAGGGGAAAAGGAGGCGATTATGTCTTGCGCCAGCAAAGATGGCAAAAGCCTTTACTTCATCCTATTGGCAGGTGTGCTAGTATTAAACCACTGTCCCTAATGAAATACACACAGCTAATTAACAATTATTTTACCTGTAGTGGAAAACACAGATCTTTTTGGCAAAAGAGCTGTGTGCATGTGCACATTTGAATAATGTCGGGCTGTAAACGGGTTAGGGCTTTTAAAAAGCGGTCAATCAAAATGTACTTGTCGGGCTCGGGCCTAATTCTGTCGGGCTCGGGCCTTGTTGGGCCTAACTTTTAAGGCTCGTAAGAGCTCTACTGGTGACATGCCAGTCACATTCAGTGTGGTTGTTTAACTTTATATATCACAGTTAATTACATATATAGAAGACTTCATTAAATAATTCCTGATTGGCTTGCGAAAAAAAATAAATACATATATATATATATATATATATATAAATAAACTATACACAAAAAGTTAGGAAATTTGAGTTGGTAGATCATTTCTTTGCTGTTACAATAAATCTTATACCATTGGAAAGCCTGATTATTTCCCTTTTAAATGGTGCCACATTTGTAAGGAACATGCATTTGTGGGATGAGCAGCAGAGCTGAGTATGTGGGTTGCACCCATAAAAAATGTGTTAATCTTCTCTGACAATGCCAAACAGCTTTTGTTTGTTGACTCTTGTTTGGTGTTGTTTGGTGGATTGGGTGATTGAAGTCTGAATTAACAGGACATGTTGGCAATTTCACAATTTATTAATTTAACAAACAGCAGCGTCAGTAGCGTGTGGAAGAAGCACACAGCCACAACAGCCTGGCACCTCCTCCTCATGCTGGTCACCAGCCTGGTCACACACTGCTGTGGGATGGCATCCCATTCTTAAACCAGCATTTGTTGCAAGTCAGACAACGTGGTTGTGTTGGTCACTCTGGCACCAACAGCATGCCCAAACTGATCCCACAGGTGTTCAATGGGGTTGAGGTCAGGACTGCTGGCAGGCCATTCCATCCTCTCCACTCCCAAATTCTGGAAGTAGTCTCTGATAAACCCCGCTCTTTGGGGACCAGCGTTGTCATCTTGGAGTTTGGTCCCAGACTGTGGAGATCACTGGTTGCAGAATTTAATCTCGATATCTCCCTGCATTAAGATTGCCTCCAATGATGACAAGCCTCATTTTTCCAGTTAGGGAGATGACCTACTGGAAAACTTAGCAACAGCAAAGAAAAGCTGTTTGGCATTGTCAGAGACGATTTTTCATAGGCGCAACCCACATACTCAGCTTTGCTGCTCATCCCACAAATGCATGTTCCTTAAAAATGTGGTACCATTTAAGAGGGAAATAATCATATATATATAATAATAAATCTTATCCAAAAGGTCTAAGATTTATTGCCAAGAAGCATTGTTACAACAAAGAAATAATCTACCGACTTTTTGTGCTTGCTTTCTCCACTGAATAATGGATAATGTCGCCATGGTAATAAAAACAGTGGCCCGCACCAAAAAAGTCACAATACCTCCATGGCAAAAGCCTTTACTGCATTCCAGTGGCAGGTGTGCTAGTATTAAACCACTGTCCCTAACGAAATACACACAGCTATTTAACAATTATTTTACTTGTAGTGGAAAACAATAAAGAAATTTAATATCCATTAATTCATGTCCTCATTAAACATGAAACATATAAACGCACTAGAATACAAACTAAGTATAAGACTTAGATCTTCCATGCAATGGCTTCACTACAGCGTTTATACAGACAGTATTTTTTTCATCATGTTATTGTTATGCACTTTATATTTCTCTGTAAACTTGGAGTCAAATCTGTTTATTGCTTCATAAATATAACGGACCAGATTACTATTTCACTGTTTGGTACACAACTATTGACTGCAGAAGAGGTCAGAAGGCCATCAAATTACATTTACAAAGCAAGGGTAATCCTAGGATGAGACATTGAGAGCTGTACGGTGAGTCAATTTCAATCCAAAGTTTCTCCCAAGGCAGAAATAGATGGAGCTAAAGTTACCCAGGGTTGATGGAAAGTCATTCTAATGACTCGCGATGGGGAATTAAGTGTGGAATTTCCTGTACTAGAAAGTTTCACTTGTAGTTCTGTCGTAGGATTGAAAGCAAGCATGATGCCAACACCTTCAAAACTTCAAAACCTGATCAATTTTTTTGTTAAAAGATTACATTTTTAATGATATACAGTATATAGAGTATGTGTTATAATCTATAGTCTGTTTGAGTAAAAATCTAATTTGTTTGATGTTGTAATCTTTTATTTTTTGTTATTCCAAGAGAAAGAATGAGAGAGAGTGTGAGAGGGTGAGTTGATATTTGAAAGAATGGGAAGAAGACAGAACAGAGGAAGAGGGGAAGACCGCAATGAATGGAAGTAAAAGACAGAGACTGAAAGGGATGAAAGAAACCGATACAGAGACAAAACCAAACCAAAACCAAATAAGTGAGACACATTAAAACTAATCATATGTTTATCCAACCTGCTATTGATAAATCCATACTGGAGCCCTTCCTAGTTCATTCGGTGGAGCAGATGTTAATAGCTTAACAGGGCCAGGCAGTAAGCGTTTAATTAGGTCTGAGAGAAATGATTTATTCAAAACATCTGGGCCCATAAAATAATACTCTGGACTCTGGCCTTGATAACTCCCCAGCTTCTGTGTAAAAGTGTAATGGATTATTTCCCGAATTTAAAGAACATCGCAGCATATGTAGACTGTGTGTACACTTTTAACAATCAAAATCACATAATGTTCTTTGAACCTCTGCCTTTGCCCCATAGCGATATGTAGTCATATTTCTTAAAAGATCACTTGAACTGAAATCAACTTGTAAAAGCTCATATTGAAGTGAGAAATGTTGTGACACAGGCAGGCAGGAAGGAGTGATGCTCAAAGTGTTTAAATAATAAAATAAAGAGAAAACACAAAACCAGGATACAAGGAATAACTAAGGAGCCAGGCACGGGCAAAACTACAAAACAAAGAAGCTTACTACTAAGGTGCTCCCAGTCCACTAAACACAGATAGATCCCACTTAGAAACATAGACGTTGACACTAGATGTTTGACGAACCAGCACAGAGACAGGGGAGAACACAGACTATAAACACTAGGGATGATTGGGGAACGGGAAACAGTTGAGGGCGGTGATAGGGAAACGAGTGTCTATTCCATGTTCCACTAAACATGGAATAGACACTGGGGAAGACAAGAGACAAGACAAAACCAGGGAACAGGCGAGGCCGTGACAAATGTAATTTTTTTTAAAAGATCATAAAAGCACAATATGGAGTGAAATGTGAAATACATTGTAGTCTACCAGCAATTTTGGTCTGAATTTGTCTATGGTTTAAGCACTTAAAAGGCATAAGCAATCAAACTGTGCATTCTGTCAAATAAACCGGGACTCACAACCAAATCTTTTTGAGCTCTTTTATGTAATTATGTAATTATGTAATGAGCTCCAAGTTGTTTTGAATGCACAATAAATGTTAAGAGCTTTACTGTCGCATAGCGAATACTGAATCGCAGGCCGTTCCATCACCCTTATAAAATAATTTCCAGAGGAAATGGTGATGCATTTCTGTACCCATATATAGCCTGGAGAAAGCCAGTTGCATCAGCCAGGTCTGATTTATAGTCTACATTTCGTTCCTAACAAGACCATGCCCAAATGCATGGGCCCAAAGCTGTTTACATTGTAAACCGAAGATACCATATTTATGTGTGTGTGCGCGCATGTGTGGGTGGGTGGGGGTCTGGGTGCAAATTGGGCACTGATTGCCTTCCACTAATGTAACCCGAACCCATCCAGCATCCAGATTGCAAGTGTGGGCTTGTGCACAATACACACAAACGTGCACGCTCCCAAACACACGCACACACACAGGCACACACTCAAGGGAGAGCATTTAAACCTGAGTTCACTGTGCCCTTGCCGGCACTCTTCTAGACAAATACTTTCATTAGAATTCCCAAATTGCACACATGGAAGCACATGCACACACACACACACACATATACATAGGTCAACATAAGTCCTTTCTTGTGTCAGCCTAATTTAAATGTCTAGGAGAGAATATTATTATGCTGTTGGTTATTGGCAACTGCATACGTCAAATCTCTCCTGGCTGTTGAGGATTGGCTGATTAGGTTTTTATAAATTCGTGGGGTGGGAGGAGTTGGGCTATGGAGGTGGGTAGTGGGGATTAAACTGGACACACACACGCACGCACATCTTTACATTGCTTAACACTTTGTCTCTCCTTCCCAGTTGAAAATGAATGACCGCTACATCCTGACAGAAGGAGAAAGGCCACAGATTCAGGCAAAGTGACACAAAACTCATTATGAGGAGGCAGAGGGGGTAGATGGCAACTGTTGCCAACTAGTTGTAGCCATTGTAAGGATGATATGAGGTACATTTTCTGACACCAAGCATCTGTTTACAGCACCCTGGTTGTAATTCTACAGCACACGAGCTGCCTGCATGTGGCTCCATGACCCTTGATTCCGTAAGTTGATTATACCAGTAGATGATCCTTCTAAGTGGCTAGACAAGACACATACTATGTGTGCCATATGTTGACAAAACGTTTGCAACACGTTTGCAACAACTGTTTGAAATGAACGATGCATTTTCTCAATTACACTCTTGAGTTGAACTCAACGTTATCTATGTTCTCTGTGTTATGCATTGTTTTGAAACCAGTCTTTCACTTCAGCACCACTGTAAAAGTGCCTAACCTTCAACATACTTATGATCTCCCTACGTTGTGAACATACTGTAGCCTTTACAATTTCGACGGCAATCATGAATTCTGTGCCAGCTTAAATTTAAAAGGTGTATTTTCCTGTGAAAAATAGAAAAGAAGATGCCTGGCAGCCAAGGAATGTGAGTTGTTTCTTTTTTAGACATAAAACACACTGACTGAGCCAGATCAATTAGTCAGTTGGTTATGAATTGATTACTACTGTAAAAGGGTTTATTCTACAATGTAATTGAATAAACCCATGGGAGGAGAATACCCGTATTTGGCTCAGTGGAAGAGGGTGACAGTTGTTATGATTTAGGACAGTAGCGATGACAATGTATTGATATTTACAGTACATTATTATTGCTTGTTCTTGCTCGTTCCATCTATTCCATCTATAACACCTGCATTATGTCAGACAGCATATGTTCTCAATAACAGTAAATCACCATTTTGAATTTGTTATTATTATTATAACTATTATTATTATAACTTATTTGTCACTTTGTGTGGAGCTACATGGCGGATTTGACGAGGTCAGAAAACTGCACAGTCAAAAGAATCAAAGACAGTTGTCCCGTCCCAAACAAATGTAACAAAACTTGACACATTGGAGTCAAGGAGCTGTCAATCAAGCACCCAGACAGTCAAACTCAGCGTCTGAGGGGGTTTCTAGGGACTTTAGGGGTAGCTGTACAATTATCTCTTGACAAGATATGAAACATATGAAGTTCTTGACAACATATGAAACATATGAAAGCCAAAGCACTTGAATAATTCATTTTAGAGAGTCTTTAGATTGTAAATTAAAAGCACTGTGAAAGAAAGCAGATCACAAGAAACAATAGAAAGACAAACAGAGAAAAGGAAATGGGGAGGAAAGCAAAGAAGAAAGCAAAACTGGCAAAGGGAGAGAGGGAGGAGTGATGAAAAAGTACATCCGTCAACTGTCCTTCCTGTATTCTGTCAAGATGTCTGTGTGTGCTCACACATACGTGTGTGTATGTGTGTGTACACATGCATACGTGTGTGTGTGTAAAACCTATAGCCCTAATTGCATGTGCACAAGCAGAACAGTCACCGTCCATTTCATAAGATGACAATACACACACGCGTGCGCACACACATACATACTGTACAAGGCCACAGACCAATTGGTAGGAGAAATACACACTCCCGTACATCCACACACACATACTCCCGCACATGCACATGCACGCGCGTGCGCACACACACATACACACACACACACACACCCTTATGAGAGTGAGAGCAGGAAGGCATGCGGTGTGTGTGACATTTTAGTGGCTGTATATTTACAAGCTGCCTGTTTAGGTGTCTTACAGCTACTCTCCAAACTAAAAGGCTCCCTTTGTAAATCTACATACAGCCTGCACATTACCACAGGCTAAGAGTGTGTCAGGACCGCCACTGTTGCTCCGGCCACACGGTGACAGTATGTGTGTGAATGAATGGGTTTTGTTGTGTTTCTACTTTGTCTGTATGTCTTTCCTCACGCCTCCAGGTTGAAGGGTGGATACACTCCCTTGCTGACGCAATCATCCCACCTGCCGTTGATTGGAGTCAACGCACCTGCTGGTCATTCCGGTGTACTAATACTACTACTAATACCTGGTCAACCTGCCACTCGATGCCGGATTGTTGTTGTAACTCGTTGTTGCCTTTTGGAAAAGTTCTGCTCGCTCGCAAACCTGCCTCGCTTAACCACCACTTCTCTCATTCCTAGGAATCCTCGTCTGTTCGCATCCCGTCTCACGCAGGACCACTACGTCAGCTACCCAACAGAGGAAACGCATTTGGACAAATATTATTAACCAGCACTTTACCCAATTGTAAATAAATACTTTTATTGAAAATCACTCCAGTCTGCGCCTGGGTTCTATTAGCTGAAACCTAACAGAGTGGGGAGCAAAGGTGTTGTCAATGGTATGTGTGCGTTTTCCTGCATCATTGCTTCTCCACATAACCACATCATTCCTTACTTCAATAGCCCACCTATGAAACAGGGTCATTTCAGCTCAATAAAATACAACGGGGCGGTGGAGTAAGCGTAAAGGTTACAGACACAGAAACAGGGAAGGTTAAATGAATGAGCAGCACTCTGAGCAGCAGCAGAAGTATGTAGTGCTGTGCTTCACACACGGTGAACAAAGGCTTCTGCACTGGGAAACGACCAGCTTTGCGTATTAAACAAAAAACTATGGCGGTTTAAACATGACGCCTTCAAAAGATACAAACAGGCAAACATTGGCCAAGATAACAGCAACATACAATAACCATAAACAAAAAAAATGAATATTTAAAAAACAAAATCAACTCGCAAATAAACACGAAATCAACTCGCAGCCTGCCAAAATCCTCTCTCAGCCCCCGCGACAAACCACTGCAGCCAATGCAATTGCAACAACATGAATCCTGATTAATGCGGTTCTTTGAGGCTTTAAGGGTGGTCCAATCACACGCTAATACACATAGATGTGGACTCGAGTTATTGTGACTTGGACTCCAGTTGACTTCAGTCACTGTTTTGATGACTTGCAACTTGACTTCACAGAAAATAAATGACTTGAAACTTGACTTGGACTTGGAAGTTAAAAACTCGTAACTTGACTTGACTTACCTGTGTTATATTTTCAGTTTAAATATTAAATATTAAAAATATTGACATTACAAGTGTCAGTGTAACGTTACCCGGTATGCGAGCGTACACTGGGAATGGCATTGTCATGATTGGATGACTACCCTGTCAGTCAAGCCCCTCGTGATGCTAGCTGTTGCTGTGGATCAGATCAGATCATTATCATCATGCCTGTTCCAAGAGTCATCACTTAAAAACTCATCAGTTGATATTATATTAAGCCATAAATGTATGCACCCGTATATATAGCTGGGAGGGAGGCGGATTTTAGCCAGAGTATTTTCTACTGTTTCTTTCCTTATCAATAATCACTATTATGTATGTGTAATTACTTTAAAAAACGGTTGTGTCAATTTATTTCACTGAATATCAATAGTTATAATACAAATTCAATTAATTGTCATACTTTTTTACAGGTTAGATACATTGGCCAATAATACTGTATCATTATATTGACAGGTACTAATATCTTTTCTTTTCTCTTTATAAAGACCGGATACTGCAGGTGAGTATCTTGGGGTGGTGACTTGACTTGACTTGACTTGAACTAAATGACTTGAGTCACATGTCTGCTAATACATTTGATTGACACCTACTGGCACCACTTTGAATACGCTTTCCAGACTAACTTGCAGGTAGCAATATCAGGACACACAGGGCCATTATGCAAATTAGATGTGCACTGCCACAAAGGCACTTCCACTTTACACTGTGGGCATAGTTAGTGTTTAAAAAAATCTCTACATATTGTACATAAAGGAGACAAAAGTAACTGCGAGTTAGCTCCATGGTAACAGTTAACACTGGTCATGAGACCATTGCAAGGACAGTACACACACACACACACACACACACACACACACACACCATTCTCAAGAATGGAACATTTGGAGACTCCAATTGGACTATACTAAGTCAAGTCAGTGTTTTGAGAGCATCACACATGAACCAATAAAAATGAGGGCACGACAATGACAGTGAAATGTGATGCTTTATTGATCCCTGAAGGAGAATTCGCTTTTCGCTTTTCAACCCATCCAATGAAAGCTATTGAGATTCTTGTTCAGGGACACTTCAGCTTGACGCTTAAACCCACATCTGTGAAGGACGGTCAGCCTATTTGTACCCCCACCGTGGACACCTAACGGTGGGCCAATCTATAATTCAGCACACAGTATAGATTTCACAAATTGGATGTCCTTCTATCATTAAGGAAACAAAGAAATCAGGAGCAATGGTTTAAAGAGGCCCAGCAGACACACAGGGTATACAGGTCCATGCCACGGTGTCCCATTTCAATAGAGAAACAGAGCTCTTTGAACAAAGAAGAGAGTTTCCACCAAATAGACTGATTATCTACGTTTGCCAGTGGTTTGCAATACGATCTATAGCTTTTAAAAGCATAATATCAATTATAAAAATATAAAAACTATATGAATAACAATGAAGACCACTGAAAAATAACAATTATATCAATAATAATAATATATAGTAGAATAAAAATGTATATTGCCATTTTGCTTTGCTTAATCAACATTTACAGAATACAAAAGGACACATTAAAATAATATATTATATATTAAATTATATACTAAAAAGTATAACAAATACATTAACTACAAAAAGAAATGATATGAAAAACTATCTTCATGCAGTGATTTATAGGGAGACAGTGATTTAGCAAGCCTGATTTCCTCAGGTAGGCTGTTCCAAAGACTAGCTGTCCTTGTGGCAAAGGCATGGTCTAGAGAACCTAGAAAAAACAGCAGGGCATCTTCTGCAGGCTGTGCGCAGGCTCACAAGGTCTTAAAAGGTATTTAATGTAGCTAGGTGATATGCCCACTCATGCTTTCAAAGTAATTAATAAAAAATAAAAAAAAGTTAAAATTCACAGGTAGCCAGAGAAGGGATCTACAAGACACCCTGCGACCCCTTGGGGGGTGCTAACCCCCACTTTAAAAATCACTGACCCATGCAATACTGCGCAGACTGATATGAACAGTAACCTTCATTCTGTTTTGGGGGCTGGTGGCTAGTGACACGACTTCTCAAGACCTGACTACACTTGATACATGTGAAAAAGCTACAACAGAATGTCTCCTATCTGTGCATTTATTTCTATCCAGGTCTTTGATGCAGGACTCTAATAAGTCATAACATTGTTTCCCCCTTTTAAATTGTTATCTGGATTATTTTCTCAATTGTATGTATGTAAACTTTGTCTTAATGATGATGCACTGAAATAACTGAATTTTGCACTAGAACAGACCAATGAGGAAACCAACTTAAAAGGGGAATACCAGCACAATCTTTTCCAACTTTGCCGATCATTTGTGACCAAAATCTAATAGAACAATTCAGTTCTAGTGATCAATAAAATGAAAACAAACAGACTAGCTGAATCCAAAGATGTCTAACTTATCTTAAATCATGGGCATGGGAAGGTGGGTGCTGAGGGTTCTGCAGCACCCCCTACTTTTGATAGGCTGTAAATGCATTGCAAAGTCGTTTATTTAAAAAAAAATTCAAAGCTATAAAAACATGTTTGTTTAGCAAAGGGTCAAAAATCCACTCATCTTATTCTTTTAACAATGTTTTGATTTGATGTTCGAAAGGGGGTTAGCCTATATAATTTCTTTTCTGGGGATGACGCACAAATGCCCATGAATGCAAGTCCACCTTCGGTGTTCTACCGTCTAAGGTTGGAACATGTTTCTTTTATGGTTTTCTTAGATTTAGCTGCAATTTCGCTTCCTGGGTTGTTGCTGACAGTGCATGTTGTCATTGACGGTAAATTGCCCTGCAGTGTACAGAGATGTGGGCATGCCTTCCAATGGCAAACAGTGAAAGCATCGCCACATTCATATATGGCCACGAGCATTCCTATTACACCATAGAGCCATTCTATCCATTCTGAGTCTATGGTTTAAGGCTATTTCTTAAACAAAATTAGTGTGCAGGTGGTGTAACTCACGTTCCAACACTTCGGGTACTTCCATTGCCCTCTGGGAAGGCAGTTATTGCCAAAAGGGGGGAAAGATAGACATTCGAACACACATCTCTAGATATACAGTCACATACTTACACACACAATTGCAGTCATGCACAGCAGTCCATGTAGCAAGACCACAGATGCAATATTACACCTACATGAACTTGTGAAATCTCCCAGCCTCTTATCACTCTCTCTGACTTACTGTATATCTGTCTTTACTTCTAAGACAGCGGTAGTGCTAATCTCTCTCTCTCTCTTTTCCTCTCTCTCTCGCCCTCTACAGTATGTGACCCCGTTTCTCTGTCGTACAATAAATGGAATTACAGCTATCCCTTCTCTCTTTCTCTTTCTCTCTCTCTTACACAAACAAATTTTTTCTGGCCTTATTTTGCCCCTCTCTCACCTTCATTGGCTACAACCCGGATCTTTTCCTCCTCCTCTGTAAGGTTTTACAGAGGAGCCTGATCACAGTGCAGACACACTCGGCTGCTTGCCTCGTATTACAAACGTACCAACCGCCAGTCCGACAGTCCGCCAGCCCGCCAGTCCGCCAGCCCGCCGACTAGTGAGCAGCAGCCAGCCCTTAACACAGACAGACAGTCAGTCAGTCAGTAAGTAAGCCAATCAGTCGATTAGTGAGTTTGTCAGTCAGACAAACGGATCTGTCAACCATGTGTCTTACAGACAGGCCTGTAGTCATGCAGTATGCATGGTGTTATTAAAGCTTTTAAAATCATGAAGGGATACAAAAGTCAAATAGACACACTATACAGTATACTGACATTCTCATTGGTACCTTCTGTATTTGGGTGCATCAACATTTTTTGTCACTCTCCATTCACTTGCATTGTTGCTCAATGTCTCAAAGACGTTAACATTCAAGGCAGGTTGAAACAGAACATGAAACAGCAGCAGCAGGGAGTCTGTGGGACAATTATTTTGAATGTTAGAGTTCTCTGTGTACGTTATAGGATCTCTGACTATTTTCCTTTACACATAAACACACAAACCTCCTCACATCTATTGTTATTATAGATTTACATCCACGATTCACACACACATACACACATGCACGCGTGTATTCATCATTCGTGTCAAGGCCGGACAGGGAAACTCAAACGCAGACACACAGGTAAGTGAACAAAGGGAAGGTTTATTAACGTTTGGGCCAGGGAAAGTAGCAATGGGAACTCTGGGGCCAGGCAAGGGTCGTAACCAGATAGTCAAAACAGCGGGGCAACGATGCGTAAGGGGGGCAGGTGGCAGGACTCCAGAAACCGGGTAGGCAACCGATCAGGAATGGGCAGCGGGGCAGCGGGGCAGCGGGGCAGCGGGGAGGCAGAGAGGCAGTCCAGGAAGCGGAGGAAGAGAACTGACAGGGCAGCGAGGCTGGGGGGGAAAAACAAGGAAAACGTAGGGTCACTAGGGAGCAGGGATACAGGTAGGAGAAAACTCAAAAGAACAATAATTTAGGCTACAGGCAATACATCGCGAGAAAGGACTCACTGGTAAGGCTTGGTCAACAATCTGGTGGTGACTCTCGCCGTGAAGCAGGCTTAAGTAGTGCCGAGCTGATTGTGGGATAGGTGGCAGCTGGCGCTTCCCGCACACCAGGGAGCAGCAGGAGATCACCAGGAGATCCTGCTCCTGGGACGGAAACAGAGGGGGCTGGTATCCCAGGGAGGCTTCAACAGGCGATAGCCCGTAGGCGAAACTGGGGAGGGTGTTGTGGGCGTACTCGACCCAAGGCAGGAGGGTGCTCCATGATGCGGGGCTGGATGACGACATGCGGCGAAGTGCGGTCTCCAACTCCTGGTCCAACCTCTCCGCCTGGCCGTTGGACTGGGGGTGGTAACCTGAGGAGAGGCTGGCTGATGAGCCGAGTGCCGTGCAGAACGCCTTCCAAACCTGAGATGTAAACGGTGGACCCCGGTTGGAGACAATGTCGGATGGGAGTCCGTGGATACGGAATACCTCTTTAATGAGGATCTCGGCAGTCTCTCGGCTGGATGGTAATTTCTCCAAAGCGACTAAATGGGCCGCCTTGATTAAACCGGTCAACGATGGTTAGTATGACCGACTTTCCCTAGGAGGGAGGCAGTCCGGTGACAAAGTCTAGGGCAAGGTGGGGCCATGGGCGACTGGGAACTGCCAGGGGACGAAGGACACCTGGACAGGAACGGTTGGGAGTCTTGTTCTGCGCGCAGACGGGACAGGCCGTAAGGTAAGGGCCGTTAGAGGAACAGCCAGGCGGCTTTAGTCACGAATGAATCAACGGTAGAAATTTGCGAATCCACCTTGGCCGGGTCCATCCTCACCCTCCCTGCAGAGAGAATGAATCCCAGAAGGGAGACTTTGAGCACGTGGCGTTTGTGCTCAAAGAGGGAACGGGAGTAAATAAAAATGTTGTGAATGTAGACGAAGATGAAGCGATTCAACATGTCCCGTAAAACATCGTTCACCAAAGCCTGGAATAAGGCTGGGGCATTAGTTAGGCCAAAGGGCATGACCAAATATTCAAAATGTCCCAGCGGGGTGAGCGAGAGGGGGAAAGAGAGAGAGAGAGAGAGAACTAGGCTGTCGGTGGCAGAGCCGTGACAATTCCTCTGCACACATTATAGACACACACACCTTTGCACCGCCTCAGCTGTTCCTCCCTTGTTTTCTACTGTAAGCGGTTACTGTCTGTTGGTGGTAATGTGCGCTAATTATAGTTTTCTTGGGTGTTGCCATCACACACACACACACACAAACATGGACACATACATGCATGCTTTCTCACAGACACACACACAGGAAAATGTACCTTTACGTTTTGTGTGTGTGTGTGTAGATAAGAGTGAATTATGCTAGTCTGTGGTAGCGCTGCTCCACTATGTAAGCTAAAGGTTTAATTAGCTGTCACCCAGTAGCCAATAGTGAGAAACACTATTGTGTGTATGGTGGTGTGTTTTGAGAGAGAGAGAGAGAGAGAGAGAGAGAGAGAGAGAGAATCCATCCATTTATGGAGTTTTTCTTGCCGTCTTTTGAACAGTGTGTATGCATCCGTGTGTTCATCAGTCAGAGAATATGAAGCCCCTTGCGCCCTTTATGTATCTGTGTGGACAGTTCCAGGCACCTGTAGCTTCTGTTGTGGAAATTATATTACAAATGACTCTTACACAACAATCTGGGGGTTTATTACTTTTGCAAACGGGCACACCGTGACCACTGACTGTGCTTGGTCAATTAAATAAATTAACAACCTTCAAAAACATACAGGAGGGCTTTACACTCGGCAGTAAATACAGCTCGCTTCCCTCTCCCTCCTCTGTGAGAGAGCCTTTGTACAGCCTAACTATACTGGTTAGTCAAAGTATTCTCACTCTACAGAGAAGCTTTCTAAAAAATTGTCCTTGGCCAGTTTTCTTAATATCACGTTTGTTCCAAATGCAGTCAGGGCACATTATAATAACGGAAATTAGTGCTGGTAATTTTCCCATCAAAGCTTCCTGTGTCAGTATGTATGTCTGTATGTATGTGTGTTTGTGTGTGTGTGGACTTTATGTTTAAATGTGCATATCTGTTTGTAGGTAAAGCATGCGTGCGTATGTGCACAGTTTGTGCTTGATTTTTGTACAAGAACTGGTGTGTTTGTGTCAGACAGTGAGAGAGGGAGAGAGAGAGAATTCGTCATATTTCAGTTTTATTACATACATATTTGACTCCACCTCATATCTGATGGAGTGTGTGGCGGGCGCGTTTGTGTGTGCGTGTGTACGTGCGTGTTTTTCCATCCCAGCTATGAAATGAAATGAACAGCTCCTTTTGATGTTTTATGGACAGAGCCAATGCATAAACCTACAGAACATTCAACTGTCATGCAAAGAAACCTGATGTGGTTTTTGTCGGGCTGTTGTACTTTCAGAAATTCCGCATTATAAGCAGTATCAATAGACAAACAACGTGTGACAGATGGCCTGCAGGTCAGCGAAGTAATTCCATTGAGGTCATATCCTTGAAAATCCCTGAGAAATAATTAACCCCTACTTGCTCCTGGGGCAGCATAATCACTGTCCTGAATCTGAACCGGAGAATGTCTCTCTTCTCACATGAAGGAAGTATTCCAAATCAAGTAAAAGACCAAATGGAGTTATTACAGTGTTTAATATTTTACATTTATGCTAACATTACAACCTCTCAATAAGACTGGTGTACCCTAATGTTTTTTGTTTTGTTTTGATATCAAATCCCAATCTAGTACTATACAGGAGCACCTTCTGTTTTGCCAAATGTTTGAAATATTATATATATTTTTCACTATACACTTTCCAATGCTCTCTGACGATCAAGCTTTACGATTCACCTGTTCTTGTGGTGCTCAATATGTCAGGACTACTTCCCAGAAATATACTGGACAGATGAATTTAGATAAAAACTACCACGCCATATTACCAGTCAAACATCCATTTCAGTCATGAGCCAAACGAGATGAAGTCGGCTGAATGCAGGTGCAGATGGATAAGACAAAACACACTTTAATCTAATGACAATACTGACGTTACGATGTACCACATCTTAGAAATCCAGAAATCCAGTGGGTAGCTGGGGTGCTGCCAGTGGTTAGTACACCACCGAGGCAGAACAGGGAGGAGGTGCACCACACCTTGGTTCGACTCCTGACGTTACATGAGCTTGGATTTCAGATGAAGGCAAGGATATGGAATGCATTTTAGATGCCTACTGAAATCAGAAATAAATAGTAATAGAAATAGAAATAAATAGTTCAAAGTCATCCATATTACCTACACTAACGATTGTTATATGAGCGCTAGTGAAAAAATAGCAGTAACAGCAACAACGACACATACACCTCCTAAAAAGGAAGCACCTCAATTGCGTTACCGCGTCCCCCCAAACAACAAACTAAAACAACACATACTGGTTTGTTGAAACCGGAGAGATAGTGTAAGCCCCTCCCATACCTGAGTGCTCCTCCCTCAGTGTTTCTAAACAACCTGAGGCCATTATTTGGGGTTTTGGGGGTGCTACAATGCTATAATGCTATCAAGAAGTTTGAAGAAGTTGAAGTGACACATTTCTAGCAATTATTATTAAAAGAATAAAACAAAAATAAAAACAGCTGTATCTTGTGGCATTTCAGAATAATTTTAGCTACAAAAAGCTCCCAAGAGATTTGGTTGTATTCCGATCTTAGATTTTGTTAAAGGAAACCCTGTACATACTGCAAGGCAAAATAAAATAACTTGTTTGTTTTAGAAGCACATTTCCAACAATTCCCCACTGGGGTTTTGGGTGATGTTAATTCCGCTGTCCCCATCATTAAATGAAGCTTTAATTACCACAACAAGGACTCTGCATCCTCCAATGACATTACACAGGGGATGAATTTTACCTTTTTTCCACCAATAATTCTAAAAGGAACTACAGCAGTCCAAGATTGTACACAGGGGATTGATGATTATAAACCAGTGTATGTTTAGAAGGCTATAGCTATAGCTAGTCTCAAGAATTGCCCTGTGGTCAAAATCCGTATTAGAAAAACAGTTTTCAAACAAAAACAGTGAGCTGAGGAGTCAATTTGTGGTACTGGGAGCAGTATAACACAAACAAGGGCTGACCTTTTGTGTATAACATTACCTGCTGGCGATTTTCATTGCAAACAATGATCAAGATATTTTGACATGTGTAGAAAGTAGTGGACCTGGAATCCTAGTTTTGCCCACTCCATGTGGACTGTGGAGGTGCGGGTGGTTTGATGGGGGTGTTGTTCTCAGGACTCAAGGGGACTAGGGGACAGTTGTAGGCAATCAGCTTATCACCTGTCTCCCTAGTAAAAGCCGAGCGAGAGAGGGAAGACGGACACAGAAGGATGCATGCCGCACCCTTCCGACTTGCCTGAAGTTGCTCTGTTTGTGCTCGTTAGGTCTGTCTATATCTACGCTGTGAATAAACAGTTCAGACTCGGTCTGCCAGAAACTAACTCTCCTGTGTGAACGTGTTTCTTTGTCATGGACCATATATTTTTTTATGTCAATAAAAAGGGAATAAAGGATTCCTTTTGCACAATAAGATGGAAGACCAGCACAGGAATATGGCTTGCAGGCTTGCCTTTGATCGCTGCCTACACAACATCAAAGGCACAGAAATAAAAGTTAATTCAAAATTTATGCCAACATGATTAGGTAAATGCTTAAACGTTCACCTCACATTTCCAAGGTGAAAATAAATAAATAAATAAATAAATAAATAAATCTAAATGCACATTTTAGGATTTAAATTTCAGCAGGCCCATTTGCCTGGATTTGTTTATTTTTGTGGGAATGTTCTGGATTAATCATTGCTTGAGACACAAATTCACTGTGTGTGTGTGCGCGCTCACTTGCAAAAGTGTTGAGATGAAGTGTGCAATGCGTCAGAGAGAATGGGAGAGATTAAATAAGGATGTATGTGTGTGTATTGTAGTGTCAGCACTAGGAATGCAGGTGACATGTCACCTCATCATTCAACGTGACATCTGCAATCTCTCCTCTCATCTCTCTATGTCTTCATCTGGTTAGCGCTCGCTCTCTCTCTCGCTCTCTCCCCCTTATTCTTCTGCCTCTCTCCCTTTTCTCTCTTCTTGTTGTTCGCCTCCCTTTATTGTTCTCTCTTCTGCGTTTATCACTCTCCAAAAAGACCCTCTCTCTCTCTCTCTCTCTCTCGCTGTTTTCATTCTTCCATCCCTCTATCTCTGTATATCTCTCTGGGTTAATACAGGCATCCATTTCTCTCTGCCTTGGCCCAGGAAGGAAAGCAGGGGGACTCGAGCCAAGCAAAATAGCCCTCTTTTTCTTCTCCTCTCCTCCTCCCCCTCCTACACTCTCCCTTAGCATGGCTTGACTTCCCCCCCCCTCTCTCCGCACGTCTGCTCTCGCTCGCCCCGTCCTTCTCGTTTCCTGAAACACAGGGTGGAAGTGATAACGGCTATCCACTGCCGTGTCAACGCAACCAATTACAGCTGGTTGCCGGATGTCAATCACGCAGATAGCAGAAGTTTATTTGCTGCCAAGTTAAAGGGTGAAAGGGTGGATCCCCATACCACTGACAATATAATGGGGTGTTTACATGTGCTTGCAATTTTCTGTTGAAGTGTGCGTGACTCCTCCAAACACAGTGGTGGTACAACTTCTGCTGAAAGTAGTTCCTTTTAATCGTAAACACCAACATTCTAATGAGTAAGTGATTAAAACTGGGAATGGTGTGTGAGTAAATCAAGCACTCACGTTAAGTTATGTCTGTGCAAATAAATGTAGCTTTTGAAATATATTTCAGATATATTGAGGTCTTCCTTTGCAAGTTATAAAGTTTACTAACTGCTGAAAGTTAAAAGTCAGCTGCCGGCACGCGTTAAGGACGTCACCCCTTCCCAACCTCTTTTGGTTATCCTTGAAAAAGAAGGCCAAATCTGTAAAACTAATACTGATGGACATAGTTTCGCCCTTACTAAGGTTAAATGCTTACTTTGACTACATAACGGTGGCCAGTGGCCTTAGACAAAACGTGTAAACTTGCTACACAAGTTGATCACAGACCATGGTAGGGGGTGAATATTGAAAACGCCTTTCATTTCAAAGGGAAAATCTGTTAGACCCAGAAGTCCTAATTTGGGCAGGGGCACCTCCGAAAATGACGTACAACTTCACAAGTCTATATGGTTCAGTGAGTCAATTTTACACTTACTTAACCCCATGATAAGAAATTATGTCTACAAGCCTGCAAAACATCTCTCATTTCAGCCAGATAGAGAAAGAGAACGAGAGGGGTGGGAGGGTAGACAAAGAGAAACAGTAAAACACACAAAAGTGACAGAAAGGGGGGGGGGGGGCTCTGTGTTAGTGTGTGTGTGTGTGTGTGTGTGTGTGTGTGTGTGTGTGTGTGTGTGTGTGTAGCCTTTGCTGAATTAAACATTGTCAGCATTCAAAAGAGACAAAATTATTCAGAACCCGAACAATGACGTCTGCTTTTATTGCTACATGGACAATACAGAGGTCTATCTTTCACTACAAACAAATAATACAAAACATTCAGTCAAGGTTCAGTTAATGTTCAGAGTAAGGCAGAGATTCTACTGTTTGGCCCTCGGGCTTCCACTAACATTGTTCAGAATTTAGGCAACCTATCCACTTATGTCAAGTCATTGATACCAGTAACTCTCTATACCATCACTTAGGATCACTTAGGCCTCCATCTCCAAACTACAGCATGTGCCAAATCCTGCAGCCAGCCCGTTGACCAGATGCAAAACAAGTGATTACATTAGCCCTGTCTTGGCATATTTGCACTGGCTGCCACCTTAGAATGAATGTCAATGTTTTATTGTTTGTCTCTAAAGCCCTGCATGGTCAGGCCCTTGCGTACTGCTGTTCCCACATAGCACTTCCTTCCCCTTCAATCTACCCACCAAGGGTTACTATCTATCCTGTGGTCTCTGCAAAGACTTTCTTGTTCTGTAGCAGCTCCAAGACTTGTTGCTTGTCTTCTGCACACATTTCAGTAGAGCACTTTATTACAAATTTGCTTTGTGTTTTAAAGTGCTATATAAATAAATATATAAAGACGCTCAATGACAAAGACCGAAAACACAAACACACTGATCCAGTCACATAAGCTTAAAATCACACAAATACAAAACGTACTATGTACTAGATCTGCTCGACCCCCTCCCACGTAATATATTGTGGCTTAGATATTCGAGAAAAGGCAAAGCCTGCTGTTGCTAACAGTTGCTCTGACAGACAGACAGACAGGCAGACAAGCATTCCTCGTATTCCCCCACCTCCATAGACAACCAAAGACAACCTTGAGGCTATGACGCCTGGGCACACATTATGAAAGACAAACCCAGGTCAACCCTTCATATCATAAACAGAAAACTAGCTAGAACTAGTTTGTGACCTAGGACCAAGAGAGAGAGAAAAAAGTATTTAAATTGTTACTATGGCAATGTAGTTTTTCCCGAAATAACTTAAATTTGATTCTAGCTCCTTGTTTATACTTGAGTGTGCCTGAAAGCTAATCAGTTATGTCAGTTTTTTTAGGATGTACATTATGTACATCTCTCTAGATCCATGCGTTGTTACAGAAAACTGAATTAATTGTAAAAATGACATTTCCATATTCGTTTGTTTCATGTCTTTATGTATTTGAATATCAAAGGAGCATGATGTCACATCAAACAACCAGTACATGATTGACATCAACTGGTTGTCATTATCATCTGTCAATCATCATCATCTAAAATAATTAGATGTTTGCAAACACAAAATATTTATATTTTCATACATCACCATTTCAAATGCATAAGAAATGCATAGTGTTATAGGTTTAGCATTGTTCCTTTGTCTTTGTGTAGTGTTTTTTTTTTTCCGCGTTGTGTGGCGTCGGGTGGGGCCGGCATGGCGTCCAACCCGACGCGGACTCAGATGCTCCGTAACGGGGATAGGATCGCGGTGGACGCCGCGGTCTCAGTGGAAGAAGTTCTCCTGGCTGCAACAGAGCAGGTCGGCCATGACCATCTGGCCACCTGGCCTACGCCACCAGGATGAACTAGGCGGTGGTGGTTTTCATGCGAGAGGTGCGTTTTGTGTCACAACTTGTAGAAAGCGGTGTTGTAATTAATGATAGTTTCACTCAGGTGTCCCCTCTCACTGTTGGGTGGTCATATCGGGTGTCCCCCCCCCTTCATCACTAACCAAGCGTATTGGTAAAATCACCAGTAGGTTTAGAAGCATCGGACTGGGCTGTAAAAGGGAGAAGTTGAAACACGTGCAGTCTCTGCGGCCGCAGGTGGTCATGCTTCTCACCCATCCAGCTCAGTCTCCAGAGGGTACTTATTTTAAAGCACGGTGATGGTTGTACAGAGCGCTGCGGGGGGGCCGTTGCGGAGACGCCCTCCCCGCCGCCGCTCCTGGTGGCTCGCCGTGTGCGGAGCCGGCCGTGGTGTCCGTCCCGAGCACCGTAATCGGGGCATCAGGAGGTGAAATAAGTGAAGAAGTCCTGGGAGAGGGCACTAGTGCTCAGGGAGTGTCAGCCACAGGGGCACAGCCAGGGCAGGCTGGGGGCAGTGCAGGAGGCAGCAGCGGTTGACGGCTCTGTCACGCCGGTCGGGAGCTCCTCTCCCCCCGCGGAAGAGAGGGCAGATCCCGTTCAGGAAGGGGAGGAGGAAGTTGTTTTTGACCCTCTGTAAAAGAAAGCCAGGAAAATGACATGGAATATGAATCTGACAGCATGTTGAGTCAAACTATTATTTAACACGTTTGGACTGTCTATTAAAGTTAAAGATTTCTTCCCAGACACCAACAAATTCATAAAATCACTAACAGCAATACAGAAAAGAGTAGGGGTAGATATAAGGGATGAGAAAGAGATACAGGTTAAAGAAACACATCACAGCACTAAGGAAAGTTACAGCACCTACAGGAAAGAAGGTGAAAAGGCAAAAAATCTAGTTGTTTTTTTCCCTGTTGTTTCCAACTGTCTATTATCTATTTGTTTTCCTTTTTTCCCCCACTTATGTATTTTAGTTTAGGGACATGAAACATTAATGGTTGGAGGGACACACACAAGAGGGCAGTTGTTTTTGACACAATGGAGCAGAAAAAACCTGGATGTGTTATTCCTACAGGAAACACGCACAGATGTTGATAATGAGGTGGACTGGGAGCTGGGCTGGAGGGGTCCACTGGTTTTAAGTCATGGCACTAACTTTATTGCGGGGGTAGGTATTTTATTTTCAGCTAGTTTAGGGGTGAAGGTTTTATCGACACAGGAGTTAGTAAAGGGCAGGGCACTGATGGTGAGGGCAGAGGTCAGGGGGGAGGTGTGTTGTTTTGTAAACCTCAACGCACCGAACCAGAGGACAGAATGGGTGAGTTTTCTTAACATTGTAAAGAACCTTCTAGAGGGACTGGAACTCCACACTAGATCACACATTAGATTAGAGGATTAGTCAGGAACCACCTTTTTGTGAGATTGTTAAGCATGGTTAGTGGATGCGTGGAGGTGTGAACACCCTAGGGTTAGGCAGTACACATGGGTGAAGCGTTCAGGTGACAGGGTTAGGGTAGCTAGGTTAGACAGGGTATATATATCACAAAAAATATAATTACTAGAATCACACACTGCTATCTCACCACATATAAGTGATCACTATACAGATGTGCTCCTTTCCCACCAAGACAAACGGCTCTTTCTGGTATTTCAATACTAATTTACTTCACATATTTTTTTCTGTAACTGTTTTAAAGATTTCTGGAATCATGAGGAGGAGGAGCTTTCCTCGATGGATTCCACCATAACCCTGGAGGCAGGGCGCCTGGCTTGGATGGGTTCCAAAACAGGCGTGTGGATCGTTTTTTATTTTCTACACTGAGGGGATCTGGTTTGGTTTTGGAGAGGGTTTAGTGTCAGTGGTGGAGTTTCTTTATAATGGGGCTTTTTGCACGGTGAAGGTTGGGGAGGCCTGAGACGCCTTATACCAGTCGGCAGAGGGATCCGCCACGGTTGTCCGGTGTCTGGCCAGCTCTACTCCCTGGCTGTGAAACCACTGTGTAGAATTAGGAATAGACTAACAGGGCTTTGCATATGCACTCTCAACATATTATAGCCACAAACCTGAATCCTGGTAACGTGGTGGGGTGGGGAAAGGGGTGTCCTTTCTGTCAGGTCAGTGAAACTGTTCCACATATTTTTCTAGAGTGCATTAGGTTAGGGGCAGTGTTCAGGGTCATACAGGGCTGGCGTCAGGGGCTTGGGGAACCTTTCACTTGGAAGCTTTTTATTTTTGGCCCAAAATACACTGTAAAGAAAAAATGTTCATGTGCTTTTAAATGTGTTGATTGGGATAGCTAAGCTATTGATCTGGAAGACCAGGAAGAACATAACTTAGGGTCAGGGGTCACTTGACCCTGTCCAGATGCTAACTGGACTCATGGCAGCTCATTTTCATGTGGAATTTGCTTTTTACAAACTGATTCACTGGAAAACTTCATGCTGAAGTAGGGAGTGGGGAGTGTTATGTTTTCCAGTAGTGTGACTTGTGCTTTTTTTGTTTGCTAGGCTATAGCATCCCACCAGCTCCCTACTTTACAATATGTTGTGGTTGCATGTTTTCTGGTGTGTTGCGAGTACAATATGACCAATGGATAACATCTATAATCATGCCTCTTCACATATTGATGACAAAATCCAGAAATTAGAAAACACTCCAACATTAATGTGGATGCCAACTAATTGTTGCCAATTATTAGTAGGAAATGTGCAGAGGCTCATATCTCTCCAAGACTAACCCACCTGGTGAGTACGCCTCTGTAACTGTCAATCAATGTTATAACAAATCATTTTAAAAACATAACATGACTCAATTTAATAAGAAATGCTTCAAGAAGAGCAAGAGTTTCTTAAACCTTCCAATATTGAATTGAGATCTCCACAAAATAACAAAGGATGTTGATCACTAGTGGGCAAACGAGTAGAACATACTGGCCTTGATGCAACAGTAGAATACACAATACACAAATACAGATTGACGGAATTAGAATTTAGATATTATTTGATATTATTTAATATATATATATATATATATATATATATATATATAGAGAGAGAGAGAGAGAGAGAGAGAGAGAGAGTTTAATAGCAAGACGAGGCAGAGGCCTACAGCTAGACAAAGCCAGGAATGTATGTTTTTGCATGATAGAAGCACATAGTCACTCCAGGCTCAGACAGCAGATTTCAGTCTTTGCATTTATATGTGAAATTGTCACTTATACCTTTGTGTCCCCAATTCTATTGTCTGCCTTTCCTGTAGCCATGCTAAGCTGTTCTAATGAAGTTTTTCCCATTCATGTTAAATTAACATTTGTTACCTGTGCTGGAAGCACAGGCAACCCCCCCTTAGCCTACTCACGCTAACTTCATTGTCTCTCCTTAGGTGTTTCTTAGTATTTTCCTCCCACAATTACAATTAGATCATTTAGCAGACGCTTTTATCCAAAGCGACTTACAATTACATGATGCTTCTACATGGAGCA
>JAOEHI010025467.1:1249-13110 GCA_025447815.1 Percopsis transmontana
AAGTGCAGTAAGACAACTTCCTCAGTTTGAGACATTTTATTGCTATTGGTATTGTCAGTGTGAGGGAAATATTCACATGTATACATACATGCACACACACACACACACAGATTCACTTCTGCTAATCTCTACTCAAATGCCTAGGAATCTAAAACAAGAAGCATGTGGAGTTTTATAGGCAAACAAATATAGTCTCTCTCTCTCTAATCCCCTTCCCACACACACACATATTTTTCTACCCTATTTCCACTCCCCTTTCCTGGACGAACAAACCCATCTTCACTGTTGAGTAAATTATTTAAATTAGCAGCTTTGAGTATGAGATCTAAAAAAAAAACCAAGGTTAGTCCATCTCAGGACAAATAGAAAATTGCAGTGTGATTGTTTCATCATTGACATTGTTGAGTGGATTTGAATAAGGGGCATGATGTTCACTAAACCCTTGTACATGGATAGTATGACATAATATTTGTATTTATTTAAACTGTTAGTTTCAGGATAAAAAAAAATTATTGACATTTCTAAATGCCCATTTCTAAATAAGAACATTTTCAATGTCTTTACAGATATTTACATCTTTACAAAGACACAAATGTCAGTTGGGGGAAAAGAGGTCTTGCTTTATGTTGACATCTATTTACACACCTGTATATATATCTGTATCATTATATATGTATATATTATACTATACAGTATTTTATTTTCCCTACACAAAATATGAAAGCATAGCAAAGGTCAGCCCGTGCGAAAGTGTTTCTCTAGACACCATGAAGACCACATACAGTATATCACCTCCACTCTGATTGGCCGGGGTCACCAAGCTCTTTGTGCCCTGGTGATGTCATGCAGAGCTGACAGTGTTGCCGTACGGTAACTGGAATGCAGAGAAAAAGACGCTTAGGATGCAGGTAGTAAACAGGAAAAAATAAACATGTGAATAAATAATAATAATAATGTATAATATCAGATATATTTAGTGCACATATTTAGTGAAGAGCCTGTAACAGAGCCTCAATAATGTGTTCATCAATTTTATTTTTTATTTTATTTTTAATTTCTTTTATGGCTCAAAACAGTTTGAAAGCCACAGGTATATTTATTATCTTAACACACACACACACACACACACACATATATATATACACAGATAGTAGTACACACACAGACATAGGCCTACATCCCACACAGTCTAGTGGATCCCACACACAGACAAACAAGTGTGCGCACACACACACACACACACACACACACAGTGTAGAAAACCTCAGGCTGTTATTTGTGAGCCCAGATGTGCCAATCTGCCTACCTCCTCCCTGTCAGCTACTGACAGAAAGCTGGCTTATGACGAACCCACATCCTTAGTTTATAGTGAAATACGAGGCTGGGAAAATCCTCCACTTGTCTCAGAAGGTCATCTGTCTGTCCCTCTGTTGGTCTGCCGGCGGGTCTGTCTATTAATGAATCTAGTTTACAGTACACAGTGTAAACTATCTCTCCATATCCTACACTGTTTTAGCTATCTAGCCATCATTCAACTTCCCACTCATCTTAATGGCTTTCTAATAAATTTATTTGTTTGTTATTTAAATTCAATTTAGATGTTTTTCTCCAAATTTTGTACATAGGTTAGGGCAAATTGTAATAAAATTCTGTGTGTTGCTATTATCCAGCATCGTCACTATTTCCAAGAGCAATTTCAGCCCAATTTCTGTAGGCCTACTAAACTCTGTTCTGACAAAAAGGCTTACAAGGGAAACTTTATACAGCATGTCACCAAATAAAACCAAGGAAATTCAAGGATATTTTTAACTAAAATAGGCTACACAGTAAGTCCCATTCCAGAAGGGTCTCCCACTCTTCATAAAAGCATGAGTTTGTTTTTAAAATCACACCATGATGAGTGGAGGCTGTGGAGGATAGTCTAGGATAGTCTAGTGGTCTAGGCATTGGACTCCCAGCCAGAAGGTCGTGGGTTCAATCCCCAGAGTCAGCTTACCTGTATGCATCTTTGAGCAAGATACCTAACCCCTATCTGCTCCATGTAATTGTAAGTCGCTTTGGATAAAAGCATCTGCAAAATAATCAAATTGTAACAAAACTGAGTAAAGTCTCCAAAATGAAAGCTTGAAATATGTTGCAATATGTTCCCCCCAGTGGATTAACATTTTAGTGTTAATCCACAGTGACCTTGAATCTAAATCACATCTGACTAATAGAATAGGTTAAATGTTTAACCTGTAAAATATCTGTTCTGCAACCTGTGGTGTTATGGGGTACTGTGTAGCATATTTTATGTCCATGTTTTGTGTTGCTTTGTCACATTGTTCCATTTGTTGTGACCCAATTTGTCACATTGTCTTATCTTTGGATGTAAAAATGTCCACAATAATAATAACAATAATAATAATTATTATAATAATAATAATAATAATAATAATAATAGTTTTAATTTAAAAAAAAGTTAATGTTAAGCACTCATTCTATTTCTATCAGCATTACTTTTGTGTCAGTTCTTTAGTCCTATTTCAGTCAGTTTTGTACTGAAAATCCCATTAGCTTTTGATTTTACTTTACATATATTGTATAAAAATTACCTAGAGGATTCACTTATTTATTTGTAATTTATACATCCTGCTACACACTGGCTTTAATGACCTAGTTAATGTTTACACTGGGAAGACATAATCATTCATGAGTAAACACATGAAGTCAGAGAAGAGAGCAGAGTGCATTATTTCAAGCAATTAAGGCAAACAAAGTGCCCTATGAGTAGCCCTGCATGTTATCTGCCTTAAACAACAATATAGCACGTCTATGGTATGTATAACATACTGTATTAACTTCTTGTCGTATGTGTTGTGTTAGGCCTACTGTACGTTTAAAGAGGAATGAAAAGTGTTTCTCTCTCCTCCATTTCAGCTATTAGGAACTAAAATGCTATAGGAACTAAAATTAAAGAAAACGTTTTACAGCAAAAAAATATACCACATCTGCCCTCTGATTTGCCGTTGCTCAACTCTGTCGCTCTTCATTTGCTCAAGGTTGAAGCAAATGTCGCAGCGACTTGTAAAGAATCTATGTCTCTCTCTCTCATCGCTCCTATATACTGTGAATGGATTCTAAAGGAGCAGAGGTGAACATTTGGATTAAAGTGTGTCAGAAAACTCTCAGATAAATGACTTTCAGCACAGCCTATCCCCTCGCACCTTAACCATTGCATTTACAATATACACATTACACTTCACTGCATACTGTAGATTTGACAGTCTAAAAAGTTCTCTGTTGTGAAGGTGATAAAAGATAGAGAGAATAATAAAATAATAATAAAAGATAATTTTTTAATGATAAATACAAAAATGTAATTAAATATAAATTTCAATTCACACGAAGTGAGGTATTCAATATCAGATATTGTGTTGTTGAACACAAATATGAACTACAGTAGGTCTTTCAGGATGGTAAGAGTAATATTGTTTTCCGCAGATGACACAGATGTGTCTTCATTTGGTCGTGGGTTTTAGGGGTAGAACGTCAGACCTTAACGTATTCACGTCATGACTCACAATCCTTTCATTCAAGACACAAAAATACACGAGAGACAACCCTAAGGGTACTTACTAAACATACAACATCAAAATATGAGAATAACTTCAAAGACCTAGTGATTAAGTGAAATTTGTATTTACTCTAGCAAGCCATTTCCCCAGGAAAAAGATATACTGTATAACCAACAGTAATTCCATGTAGACACAGGCCAATATATTTTCCAGTCTAATAGATGATTGAGTACTGCCTGCTTAATAGAGTGGGTTGAACCCTACGGAGGCAATTTATTAAAAGGAAAGTGCTAGGATGCTTCAAAAGGCCCAATTGGTAATTGTTTATGAAGAGTGAAACCTGTGTTTTCAAGCTACCCCACAATAGCTAAAAGCTAGAAAAATAAATTAAAATGTATTGTGATGATTGACGCAGACAATGACCGAAACCTCACATTCACTGCAAGCAGAGAGAGCAGGGTGTGCGCTGTGTATCACTCTACACATACACATTAAAACGTTCTGTGTGCCAAGCCATCATGCAGTGTACTACAGACTGACTAATGACATGATCCTTTGTCTTCCGCTGGTGATGAAGTATGCGGTAACCGCCAATCTCCAACCAACACATGCAAGCAGAGTTAAAAGTACTAGGTTAAGACAAGATTTCTACAGGGGATAAATCATCATTGAAGCACAAGGACACTAGCCCATTTGACTGATGACTAGATCCTTTGTCTTGTCACCTCTTAATGATAAAGTGTAGGCCTGCGTCAGTATTCAGCAGGGCTAGGAATACCTAGCTGTGGCTATATGCATTGGCTGGAGATCAAGGGTTAACACTTCTGTCTTTCAAACTGGCAATGTTCTTATCAGGGTAACCATTTCATCACTTCCAGGTACATTTTTAAACACGGCTGCTCTCATAAAAGCATAGACATTCTGGCAGTTGCAAAGTACAGTCTGCCAAGTCTTACAGTGGTTTCAGCCTAAACCTGTAAGGCTGTGATAGAACAAAAAACAACAACATTATAATCTGAATTTAAAATATCTTAGCGATTCTATGTGATCAGCACACAAGGCTTTGCAACACTTGCTTTCATTAGTTTGACTCGTGAATATGTAATTTGAATTATGTACTGTATGTGTTCAACAAGACGGACCTCAAATCTGCCCCCACACACTGGAAAAAAGGAAAGAAAAAGAAATTCATACAGTGTACGGATTTTGCAAATCCATGTTTTTGTCAGTTTATTGGTCCTGGTTTCTGACTTTTAGAAACTATTGTTAAATGTCAAAAATACCGACAATACAGTTCTAATACAATGTAACTCTGATAAAAATCACCTTTGCCGAGAACAGAGAGACAGGAAAGGAGAGGTTAGGGAGAGGTTTATTAGTCAAGGTTTCTTAGAAGGTGTAAGCACAAAAATACTGACTAGACAGTTACAGTGGAACTCTGATAAAATCAAATGCCTTCACACCAACAAGTGTCTCCCATGTTTGACATCGCTAAATCAAACTGTACTGTACACATTTAGCACAATTTCATCCAATTTGATTTTCCACAGCCTTGATAATCTCACTTCCAGGCCCCAAAGGTCTCCACCAGCCATCATTTCAGTCATAAATCAAAAACAGCTCAACAGCTTTCAACTGACAAATAAATACTCCCCTAACCATTTAGAAAATAAAATCTTGGAACTGGGCTCCCCAATCAGGAGTTTAATAGATGCTAAGTGGGGGCTGATTTAACAATGATTCTGTCAACTGCTCCAACTCTCACCATTTAATTATTTTTTTCTTTTGTAACATGGGTAATTTCACGGGGGAGTGAGTCTTGTTGTTGACAGTAAAAGATTAATTGCTAGAGACACTGCCCCAGCAGAGGAGATTTTACCACAAGAACAGTTGAGCTTCTTCTAATGCAGCTGTATAAATAAACCATGGAACAGCAAAAGAATTCTTTGACATGGCAAAGTGGCCATCTGGATGTGGCTCTAACCCTGGGACGTGCATTTGGCCACGTCTTTGTGCACAGGAAATTTAAGATTAGATTTCCAGTAAATAAAGGTAGCCATTCAAACCTGTGTACTGTAGATGCAAAGCACGAAAATAAGAGTGCCCATTTAAACCAGGGGTTCCCAAAAACTGCATTGTAATAACAATAGTTTTTGTATAGGCTATACCTGAAGCCAAAACCAGTGTGGAAATTTAGTTAACTAGATAGTTAGCTAGTTGCTGTAGTTAGTTAGCTAGATTATTAGTTATTTAGTAAGTCAGTCTCCATGAGATGAAGATCTCATCATGAGACCTGAGGAAAGAAAATCCCATCAAACTGTATGAAACAGTACATTCAGTCCCATGTTACAGAAGAATACACAGTGTATATATCAGTAATCAAAAAGTCATTCAGAGGAATGAGTATGATGTCACGGTCTTTCTCCATCCTGCTGACAACCAGCCTCTCTTTAATGTTAATATGGTGAACTTTCAGAGCTAACCTGTGACCTGCTGTCATGTTTATTAAATGTGAATGTAATTAAAGATTATATACTATATATCCAAGTAGCTTTGCTGGCGGGAAATATAATAATAAACAAGTGTGTTCACGCCTATGCGAAGTGCACAAGATTGGTCTTTTCTAATGCATACAACTTGATTACATTTCTACCACACCAGTTTTTATGATAAAACTGGCACATAGCCTTAAGTGAGAGAGGAGTAAAGTACTTTATATGGGTGAATTTAAGCAGAAGTAAAGATACACAATTACATATAAAGTAAAAGTTTGGTTTATGTACCCAAACCTCACCTTCATCTGAATGTACTGTAGTGTAAATATTTCAATTTCAAAATAAAAACACACTTCCTTTTGGACACGCAAACAGAATATAAAATCGAATCACGCACACAAACAAATGGCGCCAAATGCCAAGTGGTGCATGATCTATCAGGCTTGTCACCTGTGAGCAGTCTGAGAGATGGTGCTAGGCCATTTTGTCCAATCGCCATGACAACTATTAATCATCAAACCTGAAATGGACAGACTCCACTCTTGCTAATTAGCTAGACGCCTTGAAGAACAGGCCCAGCAAAGGTCTGCCATGTAATTTAAGGGACAAAGGATGAGAGGTGGGGGTGTAGAAAGAGGAGCTGACGGGTTGAAGGCGAGGAGAGGGGCAAGAGAGAGCATGAGCAGTGCAGATTAAAAGAAAGTCTGGGGAAAAAGACAAGGACTGTGGGAGAATAGGGAGCCCGAAGTGTACCCCCACTAGCTTCTGTTTATCTATGCAGTTATCAATATTGTCAAATAAGACATCCTATAGGTACAACGTTCAACCACCGCACATCCCAGGAGCTCTTGCAGTGCAGGCTTTGTCACCATGATCCTGGTGCTTCCGAAGCGCTTTGTCTCGTTTTGTTTCTAATCACATCCAAAGGAATTATTGATGTGGTACAGTATGAATACATTACTCAGTTTAAGGGTCTAGTTCTAGTGTACAGATTAGCCTTTAAAGTTTTGGAAAATCTTGGAAAGAGTAGGTCAACACAAACATCTCAAGTGTCCGCTTTTTAAACTTTTCTTCCTGATTGTTGTTAATTGTGAAAATTACCCCCTCTGGCTGGCCTGCTGCCATGCTGACAACAGTACATATGGTCTTAATACGCCAAGACCTTTATCATGTGGTGGATGTGGTTTAGTCTAAAGTGACTTACAGGAAGTAGAAGTATTTAGGAGAAGGTATGGGGGAGAGATCTTGCTCAATGATAAGGAACATCGTTTTCACCTTGGCCATGATGACTTCACAAAATATACCTCCAGAAAGTGGATTAGAGAACCAGGTTGAGTGGTGTCAGAAGATGTCAGAAGATCTATAACTAAGAACCTTTTTGCTATAATCATCTTTCCATTCTTTTGTTGAGAACTGCCCTTTTCTAGCGCAGAGCTTTAATCTGTACGCATATGATTGAAATGCAAGACCTTTATGCTGGCAATTTTGGCATTAGATGGACTCTCTTTTCCAGTGTAATGCATAACAAAACCAAAATTACCACAAAAACAGAATGATGAGACTGTGTTCTCAACATCTGCTGTTGTGATTCATTATGATTCACTCTAAAAAAAAGAAGAATAAATCCAACACGTGTGCGTAAAAACTACATTCTGAAACTGGAATCTACAAGGCCTACAGTGTTTCTCAACTGGTGGGTCCCGACCCAATAAGTGGATCACGAGCTCGTCGCAGATGTGTGCTTCAGCTCCATCAAAAAAGTACAGTAAATTATTATTTTTGGGTCGTGACTTGGACAAATGTGGGTTCTGAGGTTAGACCAGTTGAGAACCACTGTACTACAACATCGAAATGTACCTTGGTCTTTGGGCGTATTTTCAATTACAACTACGGGGGGAGCACAAGACTGCTGTGCTAAATGAATTACTTATTTTTATCATTTTAAACGAACCCTTAGTTGATGAGTCCAATTTCGTAAAAGGTCCACAAAAAAGCGATTCTTGAGCTGAGCCAATGTTACCCTTATCCATAAAAGTATGATGACGTCTGTGGCATGTGCTACAGTATGTAGAATAAAATAGCTTATCCTATACCTGACAAACACTTTGAATATCCATCACACAAGTATACATGGTTTTAACCATTTTTATGTATGTCAAATCTGGTCATTGCTTACTGGCCTTGCAAAAGTTACAGATGATCCACAGATGTCATTGCAATTCCCCAAAACACGTGATGCGAGATTTAATATTGATATCCACATTCACTCTCCAAATGCAAAGCTTAAGAGGTCAATTCCTATGAATCTAATTGCCCTGTACAGCCCTTTGAGACTGTAATATGATTAAGGGCTACATAAATAAACTTGACTTGACTATGAATGAACATAAATGGATTTACCGTTGGCACTGTAGCAACAATATATGGTAAATTAATGAGTCTATACTGTAGGTTCTATACAGTAAAAGCTATAAATACTAAACATTCCTTTGTATTACATGTAATGTACTAAACGTCATACTTGATTTGCTGTAGGTTTTAATATTATTTATGGGTGCCAAATATTCTGAACAGTTGAGCAGTACCACATATCCCTACAATACGTGTCATTGCAGGCATGGGTTTGAAATGGAAAGCACCAAAAACGTGAACTGTCCAAACGTGCCTACATGTACAGGTCCATAAAAAAAAAACAGGCTGTGAACAAGCAGAGGCCTCCTGTAAAAATAGCACAGCTGGTAAACAAAACAGCATCAAAAAGGAAGTGAGAGGTTCAATATCAGTGCGTCACTGTGATCACACCTAAAAGGACAGATACACAAGAGTACTATAGCTAAAATAATAAATTAGATTAATAAATAAGATTGACAAAATAAGAAAATATTTGCTTTGTTTGTGGGACACAGGAATATCAATTTACATCTTTTGCTAGTAAAATTAGCAAAAGTTTAAAGGTATTTGTGTTTCTATATAAATATCGATTGTATAAGAAATTATAAGACTGATTGTGAAAACTCCCTAGCATGAAACTCATTTTCTCTTCTGTGAAGTTGAGCCCTGACTCACAGTACAAATATGTGCTTATAGTGAAGAATATATTGTTTGCCATAAACACATGTGATGAAAAATAGATACTAAACATGAGAGAGGTGGAAAAAATAAACTTGGTTTATAAAGTAGAAGTACTATGTATTTCTCCCTCCATTACATTTTGCTACAACCTAGTTGTAGAAGTAGTCTAATTTAAATTTGCTTAGTATAACTACATAATTAGTAATTCTACTTTATAAACCTACTTTATTCACCTCTGCCCAAGGAGTAAATTCAGTCTTTTTTAATGCATTGGAGTATGTATAATGTTTCTTGTCAGAGTTACATTGACTTTCTACCGACTTTCTACTGATGTGTCGCATTATCTACATATTAATCTAAAGTTTAGGTGCAGTACTTGTAAGCCTTTCTAGGTTTAACAATGTCCCATTATTAATGCTAAAGTACATTTTTATAACACCATATATATAGTTTAGATAGGTAGTTTTATCCTATCCTTACACAAAAAAACATTTGTTTACTAGTCAATTGTCACTTATTTGATAAATACATAAATCTCTTTACAAATGGAGGGTAACACAACATTCTATAAACCTCTGACTTATGTAAACAATCCCCCTTGAGTTATGGCATATAGATGCATGTACAGTATACACGCACTGTGTGTACTTGCATATGCCATATTTTCTGGGTTTACGTGCATGTGAAGTCATTCCAAGAGAGATGGCAAAACGTGTCATCTGGTGAGGTTACCGAGTCCTTCCAAAGGGTATTTACATACCCTCAGTACTGTTTAGATAGTGTGTTTTCATTGTGTTTACACATGCCTGGCACAGCACGTCATATCACGTGCATTTATTATAATTTACATACAGATACTATGGAGATTAGCATCGTGCCTGTTTTACATTTATTAGGGTTGAAGATGTATACTACTAACATAGTTCTACTATAAAATAGAGGATACTATTCCATATTTTATATTTAGGTGTTTTGTTAAATTGTTAAATATATCTACCATTATATGTCAGATTTACATTTAATGTGACAGTCACACCAAGATTTCCCACATGGGATTAAGTTAGAAAAATCAAATATGTAATCTTTAAAATGACATGCAACATTTAATCTAAATATAAACTAAACACTTTCGACCATAAGCAGTCACTGCAACACGTTCAAAAAAGTAGAATGTGTAAGACAGAAATATAGATTTCTGTCTTACTCATACAGTCTCACATTATGACAAAGCAGACTCATATTATTTGTGGCAAATTTTGAGAAATTGTCTGTTTCTGGTCATCACGTCACAAACAAAAATGTCATCATGCCAAAAATCACATAAAAAAATCAGAAACAAATCACCTACATGTAAATTAACATAAAGAATATTAAGGTTAAAAAAACGAAGCATTTCTGACCAACTATAAAACCGCCTTAAGACATGCAGGTTAGGCTTGTGTGCTAACATGCAAAACAACATGTTGCTGTAAGATCGAAGAAAATGTAATAAAGATGCCTGCATTAATCATAACCTGTAAAGCCAAAATATAAATGCCTCCTTGTAATAATCCTCATCATGAGGCTTCATATGTTCTCCACACAAATATATAGTGTGTATTATATTGCCACTTGTTTTACAACTCAGCAGAAAAATGTGCCATGTGCATCACACAGAGATAAGCAATCTGTCATTTGAATTAGAAAAGGTCAGGTAGTATACAGAGACAACTAAGAGTACCGAATGTCCCTGTATAAGCAAAAAGGAAACGTGTACATGTGTATGCAAAATTATAATTATGCTGTACACACACGTGCATGTCAACAATGGTACTTAACATATGAACCCACACACACAGATCCTACGCAAGTGTATACACTGAATGTATACACTCAGACATGCAACACACACGCAACACACACACACTAACTGATATACTGTAACCTTGTATGCAGATACACAGTCAGTTAAACAGTCACTTCGGGCTGAGAGTGGGTGGTATTTCATTCTTGACTATCCTTCTAAATGCCAACACTAAATATGATCACGCTAAAATGTCCTAAAACCTTGTGTCATTAAACACAGTTAAAAAGTAAAAAACAGACTCATATTTGAAATCAATTTAGACTGAACTTCTAAAAAGATCAAAACTGTAGCCATCTGGAAAAATACACTATAAACAAGAGTGGGAGTGTGGTTTATACCGTCAATTTATACTCAATTAGAAACTACTATTCACAGATTTTACCTGAACAAAAAAGTTTCAAATAATTCACAAAGGATTCTACCACCGCAACTAGTATTTTTGTAATGAGCAGTTTGTTGATGAGTCAATATGTGATACATAGTGGCATAACCACTGGAAAGCTCACAAGGAATATAAAAACCTAACATTGTTGCAGTGTGCCACAAGCACCCATAATTACCTATAATTTTATGACTTTGTACATCAAGTAAAATTGAAATGTGTAAATTACTGCTCAAATTAAATCAACCAAAACAAACACAAATAATCATTTTATGAGTTAAACCCAATTTTACAATTGGCAATTGAAAATATAGTCAATCCATTCGCATATTGAGACAGATTGAACACAAAACTGAGAATATAGACAACAGAAAATTTAGCTGTTTCGAAACCGTGTCGCAAATTTTGCATTGCATTAGATGTTCCTTTCTTTTTGCTTGTTATAAATATTCTGTGGTGACAAAGAAATGGGACATCGACAGGGTTAATTTTCAGCTACACCCAATCTC
>JAOEHI010025467.1:13210-26165 GCA_025447815.1 Percopsis transmontana
TTTGCTTGTTATAAATATTCTGTGGTGACAAAGAAATGGGACATCGACAGGGTTAATTTTCAGCTACACCCAATCTCATTTTTTTCTCTTTTATTTTTTTATGAGCATTTGTTGTTGCTGAAAAGGTTAAATGATGGAAAGTGAGTGGGTTGTGAGAAACAGAACATTTCACATGGCAAATTCCCCCAGTTCGTCTGGTAATATTATCACCCCAAAGCATCATAGTTTCATTATGACATGAATTTATTTATACGAAGAAAACAAGTGTGACACAAATCATTGTCACAACAATTTATTTGTGTATGGAAAAACAGGTAAAAAAATATATATTTTAAAGCATTTGTATCCGTAAAGCTTCCTATTTTCAAAATGACTCACTAACTTCAATATTATAGAAATGAATTGATATTTTTCAAGGAGAAATATCAAGCATAGTATTTTTTATACGTTATGAGTTTTTCTTATACATCTAATTGCCTCCATTTTTCATTTATGTTTAAATAATACAGTGCATGCATGTCAATGGCCTGCAAGACTGGGTTCATGCAAGACTGTGGTCTTGCATGATATTGATTCATTTAATTTAGAAATAATAAGTTACAGTTTAAATATTGCTCGTAGGCATTATAATTTCTTCAACAATTGTAGATTTTGTTTAAAATACTGCAGTAGCCTCTCCCCAACCCGAAATGTATATGCCAACTTTATAGGTCACCAATCAAAATATTTGTTATTCTCATTGTATGAGTTTCAATATGACTAACATAATTATTTATAGAGCAAAAAAAGAACGTTGCTGAAACAAATAAATTAAACCACTGCATAAACATTTTGTACATTAGCACCAAATTATTGTTAACATTATTTAAGTTTGCCCATTTACTGCACAGGCCTGTGACACAAAAATACTAACTACTTGAACTTTGCAAGCAACTACAATTTTCTAGCACACAAAACAAACATTAAATTAAAACACAAGTTGAAAGTAAGATGGACAATTTTTCTCCAGTTAATAGGGACTGAAATTGGCTTGGTGTGATGTAAACAGTGCTCACTGTGAGACGGTCATTTGACCTATTTACAGACGGCTTTTGAAAACATGACATTACACAACCAAAGGCTGACAAAAATAAGAACAGGCAGCTCAGCTTTACTCTGCGTCTTTTACTATCAAAATTAGTCAGAGAGCAAAGGAGAAGTTTCTTTGATGCATTATGTCGCGGTGTGACATGAAAAAACAAGCTGGGTGGATGAGAGCACTGCGGGGAGAGCTACCTTAGCTCTTCTTTCCTCTCTCTCTTGTACTGATACGTTAATTCTATAAAAAAAAATAGAATCTAAATGAATTTGATGTTGGAAAAAGTAGAGAAGAAGAGATGGCAGGATAGATGTTGGAAAAATGACAGCATGATAGAAAACAAAAAAACAACAGAAAGGGGACCAAACACAACACGGCAGTTAAATCAAATTACAGTGTAGAGAATTGTGTGGTTCTTTAAGGAGTGCGCGTGTGTGTGTGTGTGTGTGTGTGTGTGTGTGTGTGTGTGTTTGAGTGAGAGAGAGAGTGACACGAAAGAAAGGTAAAAAGAGAGCGTGGAGGAGAACAAAAGTCAGCAGAAGAACTGTGGCATTTCAAAACAACTCCATTTTGATTTGTCAAGTGATAAGTGATGAGAAAGCAGAAATGATACAAATTAGGCCCTGTTCACAGTCACAGCACCATAACTAATTTAGATTGAGGCTGGCTTATTTCTATTATCATAGGAATGAAATTATGCGTTTTGTGGTTCTCAAATGGGTGTGACCCCATGATCCCCAAAAATATGTAGTTCATGCATGTGCGACACTAACTTTGTTAAATAGCAACATGATATTTTGAAAATACTGTAATACTGTAGAATACTATAATATAATATAATATAATATTTAGTTATAATATAATTATAACTAAAAAAAGATTACGAAATTATATAATTTTGGTCCTTAGAAAGCATTGTGTGGCCCCAAGGGAAGGGGCTCGTGCACTGAACCATTGAGGGAAATAATTCAGTAAACGAGTTCAGTTCATTGTACTTTAGATTAGCGACAAAGTGTTTACGTGTGCATACATCTAAAATGGCAGCTTAAATGGCTTACTCTCAACAACAAAAAGAAAAAAACAGCTAGAAAGAGGAATTATCTTTCATAATAAACAAAATGGCTGTTAAATCTACGCTGGCAGAGTCGTTCACACCTTAAATTTAAAGAGTAAATATCTACTTTGTGAATTAATTGGACTATTTTGTGTAGATCGATGACAGTAAAAATTAATTAATACTTATTTATGGAAACGGTCACCTGATTATAATGATTAACTTATGTTAACTTTGTTGATATCTAATAACCAGTGAAAATGGTATGTCAGAAAAAAGGGTATTCATACATACAGTACATTGCGTGAGTGTGTGTGTGCGCGCACACACGCAGATGTGCTGTCATTTGAAAGGAGCTGGAAGAGTCTGCAGGCCTCCCACATTCTATAAGTCAAGACACATCTTTAAAACAACCACAAGTGGGAGAGGTCTCTGATACACAGCAAACAGACATTTGTCTGTCACTCACAGTTCAATTGTACCAGACACACACACACACACACACTCACATCTGCAATTCCAATACACCTAATGACAAAGACCATACACTACAAAGCAAAGGCCCTAGTCCACAGAACAGTCATGTACAACGTTACATAGTTTTCTTATAGCGAAAATGTATTGATTTTTCCCCCACATACTGTTTACTTGGATGTTTTCATATTTTTTGTGCTTTGTCTAACAGGAAATGTAGATGATGGATATAATTGTACTGTAAATATTATATTTCAGTGAAACTGGGAGTGACGCAGCTGGACTGTGAAGGGGTAGTCAACAACAAGCTCAAAATGCAAAAAAAAGTGCAGCCCACACAATTACATTTGACATTTAATGCTTAATTTCCCTCTGCAAACATTGGCGCAGCAGCCATAAGAATTTCAAGAGAAAAATACACATTAAGGGATTCACTTACAATTAGGTCATTTAGCAGATGCTTTTATCTAAAGCGACTTACAATTACATGGTGCTATTACAAGGAGCAGGTAGGGGTTAGGCATCTTGCTCAAGGATGCTTACTGGTAGGCCAACACTGGGGCTTGAACCCACAACCTTCCGGCTGGGAGTCTAGACCACTAGACTATCCTGCCCTTCATGGGCCTTTGGGATCCCATCACCTTGTTCTTGGAAAAGGGACAATTTGTGAGATGGAGGGTAGAGCTGTGGGCATATAGACAAGCACAGAAACAGAGAGAAAGTGGGGGACAAAGAGAGAGAGAGAGAGAGAGAGAGAGAGAGAGAGAGAGAGAGAGAGAGAGAGAGAGAGATCAGGTGATAGTGTTGAGTGCGTGGGCTTGTTTTGAATCCCCAGATGGCACACACAAACTGTCTAAATGTCAGCAGGCATGCGACACCAGTGCCTCCTGTCAAATATCTCTCCATGAATAGTAAAGCTTGGCCTGTCGCCAAACCCACAAACCTTTTCTCAGTTTTGTTTTTCAGTATTGAGAAGAAAAAAAAGTCGACAGAATGTTGTTTTAACATGAATATATTGGTGCCAGGGCATTATATCCCTTCAGCAAAGTGTTTTGTTGTTCATTAGAAACTGCTGAGAGTGTGCAGTCATAGCGGTCCCTCATATTAGTGATGCCGCTTTGAGGTCTACATGTAGGCCTACAATATATCTACTGGATGACTAGCACTGTCTTACTTTTAGTAACAGCACTAGCACCAAGTGATGTTTCAGAAATATTTGATATTCATAACAATTCATATTTATTATCTGAAATGTTTTTTATATGATGTAGCCATACTGTACACTCGTGAGATGGAGATTACATTTGTTTCATTGGTAGGCCTATTGACTGAGCTAGAATCAGTGCTGGTATTTCTATCATGGAGGGCACCTTGTTTATTTACTGATAAGGTTAGTATTGGCTCAGCTGAATCTTTGACATACAGTAGGTATCAGTATGCAGTCCAAAGAACTGCTGTTTTAGAACGCAGATAAGAACCCACTGGGGATCAACTTATCGCCTCTTTAATGGCTATTGAAAGCTTATAATAGTCCCCCTTGTGTAATTAACCTGTATATACCCTGTACTTATACTGCACCAATTAGACATTGCACAAGTAACCCCTTAGGCAGGTACCCTGCACTGTATCCACACATTTATGCATTGTGAATTGGGTGTTGCTTCCAGTGGCAAACAGGAAGTCCATTTATTTTACATGCTACAGTAAAATGGTGGGCATAACAAAGTTAGAAAATGTGACTATTTTTACTTAATTACTTTGTTGATTTAACTCAAAAGCATTATTATGCCTAATAGTTGAATAAAAGATCTTGCTCAAGTTTCAAACCGACATGCTGGCAAGTTAGCCTTTAGCTAACATTAGCTTGCTAATCTTAAGTAGCTTGCTGAAATTTCTAAACTCAAATTTCAAATGAACTTATTATGACTCGAGTTTGCGGACAACACTACTAGTGCTGTACATGGCTGTGATATAAGTAGGCAATGTCTGGATTGTTTGCACAGAATAAAACCTCTATCCAACATCGACTAGCCTACATCTAGCAGACCGACTATCCATGCACTGATAGCAGGCCTACTATTCACAAAAGGGGCTAGGCTACTATACGATGCTGAGAAGAAAATTGCAATCCCACACAACACTACAGCAGGTTGGTATTTGACAAAGAAAGCGGTGTTTCCTATTTGTATAACAAAATATAATAATAATAATTAATTTGTCGCTGCTAATTTAATAAATGGAACTTTTTCACAGATGAGCCATGTATAGCAATAAAAAATACTCAGCATATCACATTTGCATCCATCTTGAAAGGCAAAACAGTGCTTGCAAGTGCAATTGTTGTGATAGACTTCTTAACAAACTGGCCTCCATGATTAATTACTATAAATACTACAGATGAGCTTAGTCAAATCAACTTTAATTATATAACAGATATCATACTAAAACATGCAGCACAATGTAGCCTACTTTTCTTTGGGTGGTGCTTGTATTAAATAAAATGTATTATTATATGTGTCTTATTTAAATCTGACTTGAAAACAGGAAACAGAGTGACTCAATCATATTGCCTGACATGTGCTTTAGAGGATTTTGTTACAATATACAATATTGGCTACTTTCTAATCTCTAGATTGCACGAGAACAAGTGTAAGGTGTGTGGGTCCATCACTTGTTGTCAAACATCTATTAAACAGGATGTGTATGATCTTTTGTTTTTTTAAGTGCAAAACTACACTAGAAACAGTGAGAAAATTGTCTTGTCTACATATTCTACTCTGCTATGATCAGAAAACACCACTAGTGCACAGAAAAGCGGATTTCTTCCCAGTCAGGCCCTACACTGTTGTGTTCATAGCATGCTAACAATCACTATCACTGGATTGACACATTAAAATAGCTATGCAATCATAAGTAATTTACATCAACCTTTTCATCGTATCGGCTGTATTTCTTGGAAGGATCATGGGAAAAAAACTCTTTAACCCTGTTAATGTTTTTTGTGTGTTGTGTACTTTCAAGTAAAAATGAACTAGCTGGCCAATGTTTCATTGGGTGTAGATCCCATAATGTGTGCAAAGATTAAGGAATACTGTGTATAGGCCTATATCCTGCATTACTACCCAATACAATAGCAGCAGTTGTAGTAATCCCCTTTATGGACAATAAACAGCATCTACACTGCATTAGTACTGCATGTACAGTCCCATTTATAATGCAGATACCCTACTTCAATACTGCATGCAATTAAAACCAAACCAATGTAATACATTTTAACACAAAAATGGATAGAGTCACAAGCTAGACAACTAGCTAGAAAACTAAATTTTTCCAAACTGGGACTGGAGCAAATTTTCAGCAATACTACTGTAAGCAAGCACAAGATATGTGTACTAGTAGTAGCAGCAGCAGTAGTAGGGGGCTATTTGTAGTTGATCATGTTGTAACTTTTGTTTGTTTTGGTGCAATGCAACAGAAACAACAACACAGAGAAGACTGGTGTGGTATACATAAAGGAGAAGAAGAAATAGTGTCAGTCAGTAATCAGTGGCTTAAATATTTGCCACTTGTGTAGTGTAAGAATAAATACTGGAGAATTGCGTAACACACTAAAACATTTTAAAGCAGGTCCTAAATTTATAAGAGGTGATTAACCGCCTTATCTATTGGGGACTGGAACACTTAATTAATTAATTAATAGATAATATTTTTCATGAATATGAATTATCCATGGTGCTTTTTATTTACTGGGATATGTGCTACCACATCAGGTCAGATGACTGTGGAAGGGATTAAGGTATTTTCTGACCATGACTTCCACAAACCAACTGCCCTTTCCAGCTGCGGTGCTTCAGGGAAGGCAGCCTAGCTACCGCAGGCTCTACAATGACTCCCCCAGCTTCCAGGAAGCAATGGACCTCAGTGAGCCAACTGAGGGCCAACATTGGAACGGTCTCCTGTATTGGCATTTCCTATTAGAATAATCCATGTACCAATTGTATTCTTGGCTATGTAATATTCCGAACATGTATATAATCATGTACACTTGCACCTTGTTAATAACTATATATAGGCTTTGGAATATGGAATATTCTCTTTCTATTATATGAACAGAAGGACTTTTGCACACATACTGTATCACTTTGTTTAGTAATTCACCTGTATAATATGGATATAATAGGTTCCCCATCATGTCTTCATGTCCATAAGCCGTATGCCCTGTTGTACTTTGTGAACTTTCAAATATAAAATTAACTTTGGGTGCAACAGCCAAGAGTCCAGAAGCCTGCTTGTGGGCCTCTGGGAGGGAATTCGGTAGGCTGTGCAGTCGGGACCTGGCTGTGTCACCATGTGTGTGTGTGTGTGTGCGTGCAGATTATGGACGGTGCGTTTGTGTGCGAGAAGATATTGGTGCCCCATGCACGTGGGAAAAACAGATGGAGACAAAAGGTGTGGGCCTAGATGTGTGTGTTTAGATGTGTGTGTGTTCGCGTGCATGCGTGCGTGAGTGAGTGAGTGAGTGAGTGAGTGAGTGAGTGAGTAGCACACAGCAACTTCATGACATCAATCTCTAATTTCCATGGGCTTCCACAGAATTCTGGCACTAACTTCCTTGTTGAGGCGACCAACGATGCATCGACAACTCCCTAGCGTTTTAATTCCAAACAGATAAATATGATAACTCTATTAAATGGCACTCACAGGCCGTCACTTAATGGGTGACTCCTTTATAAACTCTATTAGATCAGAAAAATGTTAGAACTACATTCTCTGTGAAAGGATTGGAATACACTTTTTTTCCAGCATTTCAGATTGTGTAAGTATTCCTTTAATACCATGAAACACAATCTGAATAATATTTACACACATGGAACTGACTTGAGGTTGGTGCAACAAACAAACCAGCAAACAAATAAATTAAGAGATAAATGAGCAAACACAAAAAAAAGAAAAGAAAATCACAATGAACAATCAATAATGACCAAGACCCCTACACAGCATGATTTAAACCCACACCCCTCAAACACTGGAGCTATAGGCTTTTATGTTATTGGAAATTCATTTGAAATGCGGTTTAACACAGAGGTCCATGAAATGCTCTTCAAATTAGGGCTCATATTCTAATATTAGATCAGTAGCCTATTCAGCTCAACAAACTGACGAACGTAATTTGCGCCACTGTTAATCGTTTACACTGCACATGCATTGTGTAGGTATTTTTCTCTATCCATGTATGCAGTATCATTACACTCTAGCCATAGTAGCCTATTATTTGCAGGTATTTTAACGAATGAAACGGCGTAGGCTACAGTATTAACTTTAGACATTGTATCACAGTCAAAACGCACGCTCCTAAACGCCATGATAGGACATTTTAGGCCTAAATTTATGTCTGCAGTCCTCTTTAAAAAAATCTAACGTTTTAATTAACACAAATGTACAGTAGGCTATAGACCTAAACAATAACAATATAATATATAGTCTACATCAAGGTCCCGACAGCCAAGTGCGAGAAATAGTGTTAATTGACTGAACCAGAAAAATAATTTAAATCTTCACCTGAACACTAAAACGTTTTAAGCGAATAGATGAGTTAATTCTGTCTCTCGCAACACAATTACTTATTTTTATAGAGTAGCGTTTTTGATACTGAACTCACAGACAGGCTACACGTAAAGATAAAACAGCTATAGCTTAACCTAAACGTGGTGACTAGAAAGAACGAATCATTATATATTTTAGTCCACTGTGAATATAGGCCTACTGCAAACATGCGATCTAATCAATCGGTCTAACGAGCGATCTTTATTTATAAATAAAAATGTGTGATAGAGATAGCCTAATACAACTAAAATAATTAAAATTCCATAAGAATAACAGTAGCCTAGTAAAATTACGTTATAATAGGCCTATATATCTCACCTGGGAAATAAGAGCTAGGCCTACTGTATTTTTAGAAAATGTATTGTACAATTGTTTGCGCATAACCTAATGACAAAATAAGAGAAAATGGTGGACTCTTGCTCAGTGTATGAAATGTTGTTGGTTTTTATCTAGGATGTTTGCTGATTGTCTCGAGTCCAGGAGAATATCAATTTGACAGTGACTTTAAATGAAAGACAACACTATAGTAATTATAGCCTATAGGCTATTTGTCAAAACCGCAGTCTCAGCTTGACTCAGACAGTGACAAGAAAGATTAAAGATATAAAGATTTAGCCTATAGTAGCTATCTCACCTACTATTAACGCTATAATTCCTTTAATTTGTCAATGCTTTGTGTTTTTTCAAAAACAACAAGAATGAAGATTTATTTATGTTATTTTAACCAATAGTTGAAAATACACGCAAAAGGCTACATTAGAAAATAGTTTAGCTACATGGCATTTACACATATCCTATTTATACCATTTGACCGTGTGATGAATAACCTCTCCATAGTAGGCTACAGGAAGCATTTGGCGACAACATCTTTAGGCTATGAGGAGGCACACGGCAAGAAAACGACTTGTGAAAGTCAAAATGTCACGTCTATTCTCGTATCGAACAGGAAGAACAGTCTGACATTTGGTCGATTTGAACGTCATATTAATTGACAAATTAAGACATTACATTTGGAGCTTGTATAAAACGCGAACCATATTTATATAGGCCCAGGTTTTGTGGGATAACTAATAAGGTTTTGTTTATTTAATCATATCTAGTGCATCTGGATGCATTTGAGGCCACACACTGACCAAAAGTAGGCTACAAATTAATTGTGGGTGTTTAATATGGATTCAACCTAAAGACCCACTGTTTTATTGGATTAACCTCACTTTATAATTATTAGGCCTTCTAACAGAATATAGGGATCATGAATAATAGGCCCACAGACTTGTTCTCTGACTAAAAATAGGCTACAAGAAAATGCAAAGTTATCAACACAGACAGTATACGTGGAAACGTGATGTGTCCCAAGTGATAGCTTACCCTTTAGTTGTTTTTGTTTTTTTAGAAGAAGATTTCAAATAGGGCTCCAGATACAGTCTACAAAAAGCGCGTCTATATACAATGGATGGATATGCCAACGTAAAATTTGCTTTATTTTCGTTTTGACAAATAAAATAAAGGCCACACACATCTATTTCTCTCAAAAAATAGTTTACATTGTGAAATCACAAAGCAGAAACATGTTTACATGAATTATTTTCCCGACTTCTGCATAAGCGATGATGATATCCCACTGGCTGTACAAAAAAAAAAGTAGGCACACTTATAGTCAACACTATGTTTTAAACCACATTAGATTCCGATTTTATTGTAGTGTTACATCAACCTGAAATGTATACGCAACAGAATAATTAAAGTATTAAATATTTCAATCTACAATATGAAAGCGACTCAATGATGGAAAAACACACGTGGATAGACTGCCATCTTGTGGTTAATCTATTCACTTGCAGCAAATTACGTCTTAAGTATCTCACAAACTAGTTTTTTCCCCCTTTCATTCTGCCTTCTTTTTCTCTCATCTCTTTTGATAAACTGTGACCTTTATGGTCTAGATTAGTCGTTTGATAACAAAGTTTCAGTTTTCTATGACTGAGCAGTCTTTTACAGAAACGGCCCACACAGCAGACACAATGAATCCCGAAAAGCTCCAGTCAGCTCTGTGGTGACTGAAATGAACTTTGACATGCCAAAATGGACCCTTCTTGTTTTGAGATTCAATAGGCTCATGTTTTAGTCTACAGTAGACTAAGCTCATAGTCATATGAAAACTGTGTGGCTTCTTTTAAAACTTTTTACAACTGATGTTAGCATTATTGTTAATGTCACACATCCTGGTTGATGATGACCCCTGTTACATGGTAGGATCATTTAAATCATCCCGGGATAGATTTGAAATCGAAAGTCATATTTATCTTTATTCCTGCAACATGTACACAAGTAGGCTACAACATAGGGTAAACATAAACAATCGAGATATTACAAGGACCAGAAATGTGAATATATATATAGGAAGCATGCATTGTGCCTAAATAACCCCCACCACCAATATTGAATATATAATCGAATGTATCCTAATAATCTAATTTAATAATGTGATCCATCTAATGCATTTCAAATATTAAACTAAACTAATCCTAGAATGTAATCACCTCTTAGACATGTTTCTACATACAGTACAGTACGCATTCTGCCTTCAGCATACTGGGTGCTTTTCTACCCAGCAACAGTGCTGAGTCATCTCTGGCCCTCCTGCGCCTACCCACGCTGCACTGCTCTCAGTCTCTCTCAGTGGTGGAGATGTAGCGCAGCACCCACCATGGACATGATACCAAAACTAACTGCATCACTTCATCCATGCCCACAGAGAATAACATACATTTACCGTAAGAGTGGTGGGGTGTGGGGAAAGGGTGTGTGTGTATAGCTGATGTTTAGCTCATTATATATATATATATATATATATATACACACATACACATATATACACACACGCACACACACACACACACACAATTATAATAATTAAATAATAATAATAAACAATTACAATAAATTAATAACAATAATATAATTATATATTAATAATAATTTATCACATTATATGTGTGTAGTTAAACACAATTATTCACAATTTATTATTTATTATCATTTCCCAAAGTTAACGATTAAGAAAGATTTTTTTCTAGTTAAATAGCAGTGCATGGGCTTATAGCCATACTATTATTTAATTATTAAGGACTGAAACACAACCTTCCGGCTGGGAGTCCAACACTCAGACCAGTTACAGTTACAGCATTTAGCAGACGTTTTTATCCAAAGCGACTTACAATTACATTGTTCTATTGCATGGAGCAGGTAGGGATTAGGCATCTAGCTCAAGGATGCTTACAGGTAGGCCGACTCTGGGGCTCGAACCGACGACCTTACGGCTGGGAGTCCAACACCCAGACCACTAGACTATCCAGCATTGTGCCAACACACAAGTGTTTGTGGCGGCTGGTGTGAATAAGTAATAACCATGCCTGCTCAGCCCTGCTGGCTGACGTCAATATAAACCAATGGAGACCAGGTGAGCACTCAGCTGTTTTCCCCACAGTGGAGTAGTTACATGTACAAGTACAAGTACAGGTAAAGTGAATTGAGAAACAGCAAAAACTAAGTCTACTCAGGTCTACTCAGCCACCTATGTGGTTACACAGGAGCTTTACAGGTTAGTTTTATGCACAACATTACATTGCACCAACAGTGTTTCAGTATCTACTGTTCAACTTTAAATGATCATTTATATAAACATTAGTTGCAAAAGCAACAGGTTATGTTCAGGACTGCAGAGGCATACAGTGTGATTAAATGACTATTTTAGTCTAGAGGGTTTGCCAAGAGCTAGCATGAATGCCACAACCTGTCCAACTGCCAGCCAACTATATGTCCAAAATTATTACAGTCCTTTCTACATGAGGCAAAATAGTTTTATGATTGTATTATTAGTTCCAAACACATCTGTTTTGGTGCACTATTTAGTAAACACTACAACACAAATGACTCAATGAAAGTTGAATTGAATAATATCTGAAGACTCCCAAGTAGACATGAATACATTCAGCACATATTCAGTGGCTGAGAGAGACATTTCCTTTAACTATTTATAAAATGTCCGAACTCATTTCAGAGTTTGGAATTAAGTTTCCAAATCTGTAATAAGGGCTAATTCGGTTAAACTCAACTAGAAAGTGATATAACAAAATGTTTTACCAAGTGTTTTAAAGAACGCAAATGGATCTAGAATTACTAATCACAGTCTGGAATCACACACACACACACACACACTTTACAACGTTCAAACAGCCTGCTCATGATTGTTTTTACTCACCATCTTGTCAGCCTGCATCCTCCTCTTCCTCAGCTCTCCTTCAAGTCTACACTGAAAACCAAGCAAAGAGAAAAAGACAGAGAGGAAAAGAGAGGAATGTTTTAATCACACTGAAGGAAACAAGCTCTTCCCCCACACATTGCTGAAGGTTACACTTACACACACACACACACACACACACACACACACACACACACACACACACACACACACATCTGAAGAGAGGGGGGAATGAAAGAGAAAATTAAGTGGCCTGACAGAAGAGAGATGAGAGAGAATGTAAAAGGAGGGAAGAAAGACAGCAAAAGTAAACTGGGGCTATCAGTCATCGCTTAGCTGAGTCATCTATAGCACTTCCTTGAATCATATCTCAATCTTTCTCTTTCTCAAAACAGACAGGGACTGGGGGGGGGGGGGGTGTGATTGAGAGCCCCCCGGAAAATTAACCCTAGAGCCGCACCCCAACAGAAACCCCCGGAGTGCA
>JAOEHI010025478.1:0-26164 GCA_025447815.1 Percopsis transmontana
ACACACACACACACACACACACACACACACACACACACACACACACACACACACACACACACACACACACACTTACTTGACCACCAGAATCCCATTTTGATTGAGACCGAGACTGAAAGGCCTTCTTCTGAACAGTAATGTATGATTACCCAGAGGTCACCTGGAGAAGCTTAGAAATTCAAATGAGCTTGTGCGGGTTATTGGAGGAGGCCTTTATATTATATTTATATCATATTACTCGCAGTACACGCAAGCCTTTTAGGCTTTCATACAATGGCGTGTCTGAAATTTCGTGACCAAATTGGTCAGCCTGCCATTTGTAATGCAAATCAATTGGAAAATTACTTCTTTTACCTTATAAATTAGTTGAAATATAATAAAATGAAGCCGTTATAATTTCATGTTTGACCACATTCGAGATAACAAAGAACTAGGATTTTCCCGTCTGATGATCAAGTTTGTCCATTGTTGTAGCCATTTCAAAAGAATTATGGGAAATATTCCCAGTTTAAACACTCTGAGAGGATCGTAGTATTAAAACATGCCGTGGAGCAACTTTGGAGAATTGTGAGAGAACGAGCAAAAAGTTGCATAATAAGGCCTACACCTTTAACGTTACCTTCACCCGGCAATCCAGATGCTGTCTTGGACCTTTAACCACCATTTTTAAATCAACATGTTTCGATCATCAAGAACATCATAAACATGTTGATGTTCTGCAGGGGCAAGGGAAATGACCTGGCGCTGGTTTATTGCGATAACCTGCGTTTAATCTCAAATTGCCGCTGTTCCTATGGTGTCATTTTAACCTTTTGCTGAGACCATTTGGTCTCGTGTACATGACGCAATAAACGCGATCATAACGGAGATGTAAAAGGTCTCGGATTTATTTATTTTTTTCAATGCGGTGAGGAAACCATTTGGTGGGTTCAACTGCAGGGGCCTGTCTCCACAGTGAATCAGTGTCATCGCTCAGGATGCGATGCACAAACGCCTTCTTCTTCTCCTCATCATCTCCCCCGACTGCCTCACCTCGCTGCGATGGCAGCTTCTACCTTCACTCACCTGAGAAGGACTGGGCAGCAAACCAAAGAAATAAATCTACTGCTCAGCTACGGCTGAGTACCCTATGGGAGATGAGGGTACACAGAAGGGAATGGACAGACATTTAGTTTGTATTTGCTGCCTGGAAGTAGTGTATAAAAAGATGGAGGTTTCAGTCCCACAACAGGCGGTGGTTCCCATTAGATCTCACCTAAAGCCACAAGAAAGGCCTCGTGAGCACAACAGGTCCAGACAGCTGCTGTGTGTCTCAAGACCTGTTGATGTCCCACAGAGCAGGAGTCAGAGGTCAGGCCTGTCTCAGCGCGACCCGAGCGTGGCCGCACAGAGCTCACCCACCCAGGCGCATGGCCCTGCGAGGCCGGGCTGTGTGATCACGCCACACGGGGGCCCGTGGTGGTGTACGTGATGGGGCCAGTTCCTCACAAAGCTCCGCTGCTTCCGTCGCACTTTGATTTTCATTACACTGATCTTTAAAGACAAAAGCACCACCGCGACACACACACACACTTCCTTTCCTCTCCTCTCCTCTCCTCTCTCTCCCTCTCTGTAAAGCGCCCCACCACCACTCTTTCCTCCTCTTCGCACCACTGTGCACTTTCCTAAGAAGAAACATTGATTTTCTAAAGCAGCCATCTGATGTGGAATGATTTAGTAGCCCCCACCCCCCCCCCACCGGTCAGAACACTGGCGGAGCCTATCCAAAGCAGGCCAGGACTAAATAACTCAGACTCACTGATGACTCTAGAGGAGACCTTTTGCCCACCATCCCCAGCCCAGTGGCAATGGCCACAGTGTGCACTATAACGTGCACACTGTGCAGACGTCTCTCCAAAGAGATGAGCAGGATGAACCACAGCTATGGCGTTGAGGTGTCCATCCCCATTGAATCACAGCCAACTGCCATCTTTTTACTTTCTAATCAAGGTGGTGCGACGGCTTTAGGCGTTTCAGACCTGAACCGGACACGGGACACAAGATACAGCCACCACACCACAGGGATCTCCACCCTACTGTGAGTGAACGTTGGTTCACTCGCTGACACAAAGATTCCCCCTCAGGAGAGGAGTTCAGGAGCTATCACGGTTCTACACATGGTTCCTGGAACATTTTCATGGCACTGTGAACCGCAAAGATTAAGCAAGGAGCGATGATTAGGACATTGCTTGTGCAACAAAACTATTAAAACAACACAGCAAGCAAACTAGAATTACCATCCGCGGTTGTATGCCTTCTAACCAGGTCAGTTTCAGTCTACATTAATTTTTTAAATTGAAGAAATTCAAGGCGTTCTTGAGATGTCGCGTTCACGAGAACGGGATGTACATGAGGACACAGAAACCTTGACCGTTGACCCTCAAAATCTAATTAATTCTACCGAGACCAAGTGAACGTCTGTACCAAATTTGAAGAAATTCCCACAAGGCGTTCTTGAGATATCATATTCACAAGAATGGGATGGTTGGACGTTTGTAGGTACAACAAACGGATGGAAAGACGGACAACCCGGAAACCTAACACCTCCGGCCACGGCTGTCGCCAGCACGGAGACATAATGTGATGACGGTTTTCTAAAGCATTTTTTGTTTTAGTTTTGTTTCAAACTAGTTATGATGATACTAGAGTTACGAATATATAAAATATGTGGTAGGACTGCTTGGCTACTGTCACGGATATTGCATTTGAGCAGTCAGTGTGCTAGCACCACCCTCAATAGTTCCTGAGCCATCGAAAGTACCACCACCTTACGAAAAACAGAAGAAAAGAAAAAAAAAAAATTGGCCCCAGTTCCTCTGGCAGAAAACCAAAAGTTTAAGGCCGTAGTTCTAGGCTCTGAAAAAGATCCTACAATGAAAAATGGCATGCTGGCTTCACCGGAGTTCCAACACCTCCCGGAGCCAGACATTTGAGCCTCTTTTGAACTTCATTCCAGTTCATTGTGAGCCTTGCAACTGCACCAAGGATGAGTTTCTCTATGCCAGTACATTGGTCAGTAAGTCAGACTCACTGTGGTCTTTTCAGCTGTGGTTTCTGTTGCCAAATGTACTTATTTAGTCATAAATACAACTACATAAATAAATAAATAAATAGAGATAAATGGTGTAGCGTGTGTCTTCTGCATTAGAAAAATTATTAATTGCTCACTGTAAATATAGAAAAAAGCTTGAATGGACTTAAAAAAGGAGTTTGCATCAGTCAATGTCACTACAAAAAAAAAGTGTTGACTTGTGCACAAGGAGAGGGTGCATGAAAAATACAATAAACTGTAAGGACTTCATCACTCCTACATAATATTGTGTGTGTGTGGGGGGTGATTTTCCAATTCAGATACCAATGAAGAAGAAGGGGAAGCCTGAGAATTAGGCTCTATTCTTCAGCGGTTTTAACATTCTGGGCAGGCAGCAGTACCGAGATGAGGGAGAGAAGCTCTAAAGGTTTTGTTTGGGTTGCAGAATTAAAAGAGCCTCCCCGGGTGTATATATAGTAATATAAATGTTGAGGTTGCTCTACAATGATTAGTCAACGACGGTTCAGTGGGTTTAATAATATTTTCCAAATCAATTTAGCATGGCTATAAAAGACACGGGCTGCAAGACGGACAATAAGTCATGCAAACCTCATTAGGCTTTCCTTTTGTGAGTGTGTGTCTGGAGTAGTTATTGCATTTAACCATAATACAGATTATGTGATAATAGCTTATTAAATTCAAAGTTCACTGTGGTCGTGGAAATTAATTTCAAGCAGGGGGCAGACATCTGTGTAACATTTCGATGTGACAGACATTCCCTAATTGTATGACAAATGGCACTGGCCTAGCAGATAGTCTGACCTGCTATAGATTAGCAATACACTTGTATCCCTCTTTTATAGGTGTAAAATTGTGTTTGGTAACAGAATTCCTGTACATCTACTCCAAAACACAAACTAACCGTACACCAATCCAAGGACACGAAAAAGAAAGGCAGAATATCTTCTACCACATCTCCGCCCACATGAGGTAGCGCATGTTTATCAGCACTAGCTTGAGTAAATGCTACGGCGCCAAGCTATTGTAGCTCAGGTGGCCTCAGAATGAGTGAGTTATTGTTGTTATTGGTATTGGCATTCGTGCTGCTTGTTTCTATTTAAATCCATAACACATGCAGGACCATAGATAATGTCAAAGGAATCAAACCCAGGCCCAGTCAAAGCTAGTAGGCCTAAATAGCAGATTCCCCTGTCCAAACTCATTTCCAACCCTTTATTTCAGATTATTTAAGTTTTAACATTACATCCATTCTCTCTGTGGATTTTAGGTGTTTCAACAACACAGATAATCATCATCACCTAGAAAATGTGGATAATAAGTAACAAGAGACTGCTCTACAAATGACTATGCTTTAGGGGTTATATGCAAAGAGAAAACACAATCTATGTACATCAAAGTATGGCTACTAGTCAGACGTGGTGAATCTCTGCACCAACGCCCCGGCGTGTTAGTCTTTCGCCGAGATGCTGCTGCGTGGGCGGCTGGCCTCTCATCTGGGTGAACAACCATCTCATATGTAATCATTGCTTTCCTCCTGGCAGCGCATTCAGAGCTCTCGTCCTGCAGGTAATGTTAGAGAAGCCGAGGTCTTGCCGGGCCACGGTTCCTCCAGAATCAAGGCTAAGGAGCTGCGAGCACGCTCTGTGAGGCCTGCCTACTGTACATCACTCTCCATTTGCCTCAGCGGGCTGCGCCTCTGATCAGCAGTGCGCACGCACACACACACACACAAACACACACATACCCAGACGGGAGTTGCAGATGGGTGGTGTCAGATAGCCTCGCTCTGCAAACAAGCTGGGGAAGATGACATCATGCCATAACAGCTCATTAAACGCTATTAGGCAGTCATTTCAGCTAAGTGAATCCCCTCTCGACTCCTCCGGTTAGCAAACAATGCAGCTAAAGATGTCGTTTGGGTCACAGCAAAAGACTGAGGGGGGAAAAAAGACAAATGGAGCCGGGCCACTCATCGTAATGGTGCTTGTGGAACAGATCTATAGGGGATAATGCGCTCCGGTGCTAATGAGCAGAGAAAAGATTTAAAAAAATTAAATAAAAAATAGTCCATTTGTGTGTTTGTTGAAACCCTATTCTGCCAACACCTCTAGTTTGGGGTCAAGGAGAAGAGAAGGAAATTTAAATCGGAATTACAAATCAAATGGGCTGCAATAGCCTGAAAAAATGAACTCACGTTAGATATTTATTTAAAGCTTGGTTACAGACCATTTGTCATAAGAACTACTTAATGGGTAAGGTACATTAACCAATGACATTATATATAGTATATTAGGGATGAAACAGTTACCGGTTTCGCGATAAACCATGGCAAAATTCCCAACTGTCATCCCTAAAATCATTTCCGCGCTTTGGAAAAACTCACGGTAAACACTGTACAGCATTCACCCAAGTTAGACAGTCTCCCAGACACAGACATGGCAGCAGACTGCGACAGCACTCCAGAAAGGAGGCCCAAGTCTGAAGTGTGGTCGTATTTTGTAGTGCTTAGGAAAACGTGATCGAAGATGATCACCCTGTCGGCAGAACATGCAGACAGAAAAGCGCTGCAAAAAGGGGGCTACACTTTGAATCATCTGCGTGACCACCACCCACTACTTTATAGCGAATGCGTACATTGGATAGTTTTTAAATGGCTGTTATTTGTAAAATGTATGCAAACAAAAAGGTACATAGTGCTGCTAATTTTATTTGTAGTTTTCGATATAACACTTTTTTTTTTAATTATATCCGCATTTAACAATACCGTGATAATATTCACTAACAATTGTGAAATGAAATTTTCATACCGTTTCATCTCTAGGCAAGGCACTTTTTAAAATTTGATTTACAGTATTTTATATACACAGTATGTGTGCGTTGTACTGTGAATATGACCGTTTTGTGTATTATTATGTCCAAACAATAGTTTCCCTAGTTACAAATAAAGTAACATGGAATGTTGAGACAGAAAATATGTGTCTGCGTCAACGTGTGCAAGGTGAGCTAGTCTGAAGTGCAGCATCTGTCCAGAACATTTCAGAAACCCGGTGCGTTTAAAAAAGGCATGCACTACGGTACCAACAGGCTTTATTGGTGCCAGGGGTCTACTAGCTGGCTACGCACATTAATTAAGAGCCCATCCGTCTCTTTTACACTCTTACAAATGTCAGCTTACATCTACGTCAGACATAAATGTTGAGGAATGATGAATACCGAAGCCAAATGGGCCCTTTTTAAAAACGTACATAGACTGACACAGCGAAGCTTCCAAGGTAATATTGGTGGTATACGATGGGCGTCATGCCTGCCTCCCCCCACCCCCCCATCCTGACATACAGGATAAAGCGACGCCATTTACTTCTATTTGAGGATCTGTTGTCTGGTGCCTGGCTTCAGACACCCTTATAAATCACCGTGACTCGACAAAGTCAGGCCGTGGCCTAAATGGAGACTAAAGAAAAGATTCATATGGCTTAAGGTTTGATAAAGGTCAATTTGGTGAAAGTATGCATCCGTTTGAAGTAATTACCACCAGCGGTCCGGCTCCACCTTTAGAATTACGGTTGCCATGGATATGCTCAACCGCCGCACGACAACATTTTAATGTATTCATTGCGCTATCCCCGTTAACCTGTGGTAGAAAACTGACACATAAATCTGCCCTGAATAAAACATATCACTCTGATAGCAACGACATCTCTATGGACTGAATTGTTGATACCGGATATATAGGAGCATATAAGTAACCTAGGAAACACATACAGCATGCCATTTTTAATTTATCTGCATTTTAAATAGCAAACAAAAAAAATTAAGGCTAACTAACCTAATCACGGTGATCGTATAATGTAAGACTCCACACAATGACGCGTGTGCTGAGAGAGTGAGAATTTAGCACATTCATTTGCCAAGCAGCACGATGAGCGCAGCAGGGCAATTTGCATTGAATCATCTCCTGCTTCCAGAGGCCACAAGGTCAGAGATGTATGCATTAGTACAAATTATTTTAATCCCCCCCACATACGGACAACCTCAGGGTAGAACGACCAGTCATTCCGTGTATGAGCCAAGTCTTTCCTTGACCATCTGCTCTTGCAAAAGCAGCACTTGGTTCAAGCCAAGTGCTCAAACCAACCGGAAACTCATAAGGGAGCTGAAGAGGACTTTAGTATTTCATCGGCGCCACAATATTGGATGTGGCATTTCCTCTCAGTGCAATATTTCTAAGATATGGCTGTCATCAATATGATTCTCCGACACTGTAATTCAGCTGATATTACCACAAGGTTGTGAAAGCTTCTTTTTTTGTTGAAGACTTCTCAGCCTAGTGACACTTCCTCTTAAGTGTGCAGAGGTTTTAATTAAAGTCCCAAACACAGTAGTTAAAAGATAAAGTCTTCACAACTTAATGCCTCGCCAGTCGCTGCCATAAGCGTCAAGCGACTGGCGAGGTTATTTACACCAAGGAGGCAGGGTTAATCTGCCGTGATGCTCTCTGATCTCTAATCAAATAGAAAGAGATTGTAAATATCACAGAATAATCCATCCAGGCCCTGTAGCGACGAGCGAGAAAGCTTAAGTTCAGGCAGAAAAAGGGAAGCATTTATATTTACCAAGACAGGGACAAACATTTTACTGGAATGTCTCTTCTGTAGCCCCATTTTTTGGACTGATGACACTCTTAAGAATTCTTCTACCGATGTTACGTAAAGGTTGTGCAAGGAACAGCTTGTGAGACTTACCTACACAAAAGGATTAGCCAGGCCACCAATCCTACAGTACCACACTCAATTTCACAGCATATTATTGGACGCTCTCATTAAAAAAATAAAAAAAAATAAATAAATGAATAAAAAATTCCACATAACACTGGAATTGAGAGTAAGTAATATGTACTAAAAATGTTAAGAAGTGATTCTGAAGTGTAGCAGTAAGAAGAAAACATCAAACACGAGTATTGAGCTTTGATGTCTAGGTAGGTAAAACACTTTTCAGGGATCGTGTCAAAAAGGCTGCAAGGTCCAAGTTTCTTCGTTTTTTTTTTTTAAAATAATCTTAACTATTCTTTTTTTTTTACAAAAAAAAAAAAATCAAATAAAGAAAATCTAATTCTAAAACTAGACAAAAAACAGGTTTATTGTGTCAGTCCTTGAGGCTTAAAGCTATAAGAGTTTTTTTCCCCTTTCTGCCACAACTGATACTGTACAACTGCAGAATCCTTGAGCCAAAACCTTCTGCTAAAGGGATGATGTTTAAAAGGCAAGGGAGAAAATTACTCACAGTCTGAAAGTCCGTAATGAAGCACAAGGCCTTCCCAAAGCGGCAGGACTTCATCATGTCCGCAAGGCGGTGAGCCGAGCGCTCGTACATGCTGCTCCAGTCCGACCGGTCGCAGAGACGTGCACCAGTCACATTGAGCAGATCTTCAGGCCCCTGCCCCGGGGCGTTCTCCGAGGGCCACATCTCCTTCAGGTTCTCCCAGTCGCAGGCAGTTAACGTAGAATTTCTTAACGAATTTAAATTACAGATGGTGACTGCTGGGAAGATCCTCTCCGGGGCCACGTTCTCGTCGAGCTTGGTTACGTGGTGGTACTCAAAGTACAAGATGATCACAACAATGCTGTGGTGCAGGAACAGGCCGAGACACACAACAAAGGCACTGATCCAGAGGTAGAACCTGGTGCTAGAGGCCGGGTTGACTACGTGCGCCAGGCCGTGGAGAGTGGTCTGGTTGGCAAATTTTTGCAGATCCATCGGCGTACTTTTCCCACCCAACTCAGACTGAGAGGACAGCAATGACTCTGGATCAGTTTCAGATCTGCCTCGCAGAAGTGAACTCGATTTTATGTGCTCCATGATGCTTGTACAACAAGGATGAAGGGGCATGTTAAGGCTTTTATAGCAAAACACATCCCTGGGAATGGGCAAGGCAAGAAAACATTTACAGTCAGAAGCATTATTCCAATCTGCTAATGAAGTTTAATTGATATCCCATCTCATCCTAACAGGAAACTAGCTTCACAAACATGTAGCCCGTCATGAAAACAAAAGCCAATCTAATGCAAAATAGACACACAAAAGCTTTTATTCTTTTTCTTTGGTAGAGATGGAGAGCTTTCTAATGGTCTGCATTCCCACTGGTCCCGATAAAGAGGCACGATAAAGGTTCATTGATCGACCATTAAGTTTAATATCTGCCCCACAATAGGAGTGAATTTGACAGAATTTAAAATGTAGTTTTAGTTTGAAAGCACTGTAGCAACCCAGATTCAATAGATTTAATGTAGAATGCATTTGTTCAAATTGAGCAGCACTCAAGTGAAATGTTTTCATTGACAACAAAGACGGTAACACACAAAGAGTATAGGGGCTATTATCACAGAGTTTCCAACAAAAGCACACAAAACAAGGGGTGTGGTGATCAGAAAGCCTCAGCCTCATGACACCAATTGCGATTCTTCAGAACAGACAGAGGAACTTAAGTTACCAGGAAGCAGCCTGTGTTAAAAAGGTGAATCACTGCAGGGAGGCTACAGCATAAACAGAGTCTAACGTCGGCTGTATTGTATCTCTGCCAACTTGATACAACTGACAATACAACTGTATCATATCCAAGTCCAGTAGAATAACATTGGCAACAGGCAGGTACAATCTGCCAAAGCCCTATAGCTTGTAATTAGCACACGTGAGCTTAATTTTACACACTCCTGTGTTCCCACATCTTTGCTTTCAACAAGCAGGCTTGTTCCTGGAATTACAGTGTGTGCATGCAAAGAAATGTTGAAGCAGGATGTCAATTCAACAGAAGTGTGCTCAAGATAGGATAGCCTATATATAGAGCAGGTGATGTCGGAAGAAGATTGATGTTTCCGAACGTCTTGGGGACAGGACAGTCCATCTTCCAAATATCTGAAGCTTGGAAAACAGGTGCGACGTGTGCTGTGTCTGAACTGCATCATTATCAAAATAATCAACCTCTTTTTCCAGACTCAAATAATGCCATACCAACACAGTGGTCTTGAGCTTAGACCATCACCTGAACAAGTGTGCCGTTTCAGGAATTATCTCTATTTAACCCTGTGTGTAATTTTTTCCACATCAATTGTTACTCCTTTAACATTAATATTCATCAAGAAATTATTCACAATTTGAATTAGGCTAGAAATAATTATATTTTGCTCTGTAGACTGTTCGGTGGAGTGAACAGAGCTGGTTGTGACGCATTATATAAAACAGAGTATCTAAAAAAAGTAACATGCTAAACTAACTGTGTAAATGCAACATTTCATTTACAAACGTCATGTTTAATTTAGCAATATGTCAAGCCATCAGTGGCAATATGCATGCACTATACTGTTCTATGGTATGTTGGAGAACAAAATAAGGCTTATCCTCTTTAACCGCCGGGTTTGTTACTGGCGCATTGTAGAAGTATTAAAAAACACCAGATGACAATGCATGCCCATTAAACAGAGATAATGATTTTCTAATCTCAATTTAAGTTTCTCCATAATGGTCAAATATTAGCTATAGCTGAGATGAAGCAGGCAGGTTTTCCACTCCGTATTGTGCCAGATACGGAGTGGGACAGAAAACCTATGTCCTTTCTATACAATTAATTTCACTAAATCATAAACACCCGGCTAATTAATATTTATCTCTCTGGCGGTAATGAAATGACAGATTATAATATTCATTTCAATTCTCCAATAACCCCATCCTGTAGTAAACTTAAATATATGCAGAAACTTTCTTTAGAAATATGCATTAAACTTCTTCTGCACAGGTTACCAAACAAGTGACGCCTTAAACCTTCAGATGACTGGAGGAACAATATTTAATAGGCATGACCCTCCAAATGCATTTTGACTGTGCGCAGACTTAAAACACCTCAAAATAAACCCTTCAGGCCCCCAGCTCTGCAACTTTCAGCCTTTGCCAGTATAATCTTTTAATGTCAAAAATAATTGGTTGGAAGCATGTTCCTTTGACAGGTCCTAAAGTGTACCTTGATCAAACAACGCAAGTTTAAGGAAAGTCCATTTTTCTTAAACGCCGTACCTAGAACGTATTTGTCAACTGCTCCTGGGAGGTATACCTACTCTTTAGGAGGCCAGAAACATTAGTTGAGCAGTCTAAGGAGGAGGCCTTGGGAACTCATAACTAAAAGGAGGCATGCAGTTTTGGGACATCACTTTACCTTGAGAATTGTGCAAAATCCAACAGCAACCAACATTTCACCAATGACAACGACAAGCAAAACAACTGGTGCACAGAGATAAATATTGTTGTGCACCTATGCAGCGATCAAAACCTTGCGACATTATAAATTATTTATTTATGAGCATGCGTTTCCATTTTTATGAATATTGCTTCTTTTCATTAGTTATTAACTGTTTTCAGATGGAGGTACAAATAGAAACATGAGCTAAACACATGACTATCCCAAAGGATGCAGTCAACATGCTAGCGTATTCTCAAACGTCATTAATATACACACCGTCACACAAGTCTTTATTCATGACCCTACAAAGACATCTGACGTAGATTAAAAATGGTCCCACTGAGGTTGAGAGACCAATCAGATATTCGAGCCAGTCATTCTGTAGCTTTTCTGATTTCACTGCCTGTTCCTGCGGGCCCACTGGCTTTTCATAAAGAATTCATATGGGTCCTGTTTTCACACTAATTGCTTTTTATTTTTTATTAAACCAGAGCAAACGTATGCTTAATCTCGAGAGAAACATCTCAAGATGAGCACATGAGTAAAACGCAACAAATAAAGCTCCAACATTTCCAAAAAGGGACTCCCGCACGCTGCTCAGCCTTGACAGTATTGCTAAGTGACTCATTAAAGGGATGCAACGCTCTCAAATCTAAAAAATAAATTTAAAAAAAATGCGGTCACATAAAAGCATCAATATTAATTTTTAATACGAAACAAAGAAAATAAACAAAATGTCATCAGAAACCTGCGGGAGACATTTTAGTTCACGTTATTGTGAACAACAGCAGCTATTGTGCAAATGTGTGAGGTCACAATACGGCCACAGCTTCACAACGTGTCCCCGAGTCCATCGTACCCCGAAAGACTAGAAACCAGTTTGTTATTGCGTGTGTAATTTGGCTTACTGCAGCCCAAACGTTTGCCATGATGGGTTTACAAACCTTATCGTCAAATATAATCACCCCTTTATTCTGTTTATCGATTGCATTAAAAAGTTACACACACGGGCCAACACTTTCATACACAACACTTCTAAACTCACCTGCTCGCTGTCCCCCGAGTGTAGTGCGTTAGCTGTTCATTTAAAACCCATCTAATTAATTATTCAACGGTATTATTTTCTACATTGAATCTATTTCCTGCATCAGCGATGCCAATAATGGCTCCCGGGGGCTTGTGCATTCCCCTCCCCTGCTTAAACCACACTGCCTTCATAACAATACTTCAAGCAAAGACAACATACATACACGTACAAAAATCTATATTTCAGATTTTTTTAAAGCTCTGTAAGCTTAAAAAAGGAGTCAGAGTGAAATTTATTTTCCAAGAGAGCACCAGCTTTCTGCTGATGCTATCTCTTCGCCTAAAACATTTTTGTAGAAATATGGAGGTAAATAAAAAGTCTAAACATTAAAAATGCAAAGGATGAAGGTCAAAATCAAAAGAAGCTATTTAAAAGCTACAAACTATTAAACCTACTGAATGATGTGGTAAGCTGATTGGAGCCTTGTAACAATTTCATTAAAAAAATAAAAAATAAAAAAAATAAAATAAATAAATTAAAAAAAAAAAGGTAAAAACTTAAAATGTGTTTTAGTACTGACAACACATTACGTTTTCAACATCTGGATCTTACAGGTCAACAGCCTCTTGTATTGTACTTTATAAGTCACCTTCTATATCTATCTATCTATCCATCCATCCATCCATCCATCCACACACACAACTGAGAACTACCACATAACATATAATGGTTCTTTAGCATGTGTAAACTAAACTACAAGCTGAAACTGCGCATAAAATTAGTTTTACTGGCACTCACCGGCGTAAAAGATTTCAAAAGCCAGGATTTTAGGATCTGGCATGTCCCAGTTGTATCATTAATCCTCCAGCCACTTGAGTTCAGTTTACTTTTAAAATGAAACAGGACAATGTACCATGACATTAGCTGTAAATCACTTGTGGGAAATTAAGGCAGGGGGAAAGCTTGCCATGATGGCAATCGTAAGTAAACTTCTCACCCCCTGCAAAATCCCCATTGTAGCAAAATGCATCTTGAGTCAACAAATTTAAGAATGTGACTAATCTTTCTCTTTCCCACTGTGTTTTCTAGAAATACTGGTGGTGTTCAATCCGGTCTGGTATAGCTGAACATGTACATTATTAAGTTACTGTCCTTTATACAAGTTTAGATATTTTTTCCTATCGCAATAGGGACAATCATTCCCCCGCCTTTGACCCAGTTGGCAGCCATCGGTGCCCAAGGAGCAACTCCAGCTATTATGTCAGTGCCTTGTTCAAGGGCAATGGCAGGAGTATTAACTTAAGCATTATATTTTTTTTGCCCCTTCTATTATTTAATGCTGATCAGGTTCATGCACACGTCAATCCTATATTCAGGCTATAGACCGACTGTTGCATAAAGCAAGACTCACAATTTCTCCTTTATAAAAGAGCAATCATTTTTAAAAATGCCTCTTGGTAAACAATAATTACATGTGTGGTCTGTTGGTGGCAGCAATTTCTTTTTCTTAAGTAGTGATAGGGGTGATTGTCATCTCATCTTGTCACTAAGATTCACATCCCCAGATTATTTCCACTTCCTGTGACACCCATTTCAAAGAATCATCAAAAACGAGAGAAAAATTAGGAACCAAATACCAGAAAATAAAAAGGGTGCCAGCTCAAGCATTTATTTTCCTGATATGCTTTAGATGTGCATGCAGACACAGACTTATGTTGCTATTGCATAACCCTATGGATGTAAATCTGGTATTAATAACAACAGTGAATAGGGGCTAACCGCTAACTGAGGTTGGGAAACATTGGTCAGCACAGCGACGCTATAAGAATATTTCTCTTCCCATTATTGTGCATTATCACACATCCCCAGATACTACAGTAATACGCAGGGGTGTAGCACAAATCTCTGGGCCCTATACATAAGCAGTCTGTGGGCCCCCTCCCTCTCTCTACAAATATTTGAGCCAACAACTGATTGCTTGGAATAACTTGTAGTTGCCACTATATGAGCTCACCTTGTCTCACATCCTCAGAAACATCATCAGGAGATGATGAGGACCTGCCACGCTCCATATGGCCGTTTCTGAAACTAAGGGCCGTGTGTTTCATGATGTTGAGCTTTGCGAGGTCGTTTTAATAGATACGTCATATGACACTGCAAGTATGATGCTGATTAATTCATGTTATACAATACAAATGTGCCCCAACCTAGATTCCCGGCTGACGGACTTCTATCTAAACAACTGCTTCTATTGGCTTAAACCATTCTTAAACTGTGTGCTCACCTTTCTTTTGAAAGAAATTAGTTAGCAGTTGGTTTTACTCAGTTTGCCTTTCTCTTTCGGCACCACCATTTCCCTTTCTTGGGGAAAGACATATCTATCACAGTGCACATTGGTGCTCCAGCATTACCAGTCACTCAGCTCGATTAGATGCATTTAGAGATGAATCCTAGTGCAGGGTGGACTAAACCATTGTGCGCCTTTTGTAAGGGGTCAGAGTGGCCTCACAGAGCCTCCACCAATTTTTTTTTGGATACAAAGTTTCGTCACTCAAACAATTTATTCATCCAATTTTTACTTAGTAATGACACTAATTACTAAATTGCAAACAAAAATACTTTTTTTGATTTTTGAGGGCCTTGGGAAGTCAGTTCCACTTTTCCCCCCGGTAATACTCACTGCACAAACAGTAACTACTGCATTGTTCTTCCATTAATATGTTTCGTAAGTTAGTCACATTGTCATGTAAAAAGACTTTGTTTCTTTAATGAATATTGCGTAAAATAAAACAGCACTTCTGTTTATGGGGAGGTTATTTCCATATGTAGAGAATATATGTATATATTGATTACCTGAGCAGAATTATTGTTTTGCATCGATTTACCAACATTTCTTAGTTGAGAGGGACTACTTTCAGCAAAAGGCGCACTACAGTGGCTATAGTGGAAGTGAAGAAAGCTACAGGCACAATCGCGGAACCCATCGGCAATCTATCTGACTACAATAAACCAATAAAATAAGGGCCAATATTTCTGGTGTTCCAGTGTAGCCAGAGGATATCCAGGCCTAGACTTCCTCCTCCATGCCCTGGTCATTGTTTACTGTCCGATTAGCAACTTGAGATGCAAGAATGGACGGATGCGACGGTTATGGAGTTGAATTCGGCTAATCTCTATAAAACAGATATCTGCATATGAATACAATTAGGTCATTTAGCAGACGCTTTTATCCAAAGCAACTTATAATCACATGGTGCTATTACATGGAGCAGATAGGGGTTACATAGTGCTATTACATGGAGCAGGTAGGGGTCTTGCTCAAGGATGCTTACAGGTAGGCCACCTCCGGGGATCGAACCCACGACCTTCTGACAGGGAGTCCAACACCCAGACCACTACACTATCCTGCCCACCTGAATACAGAAACATATTTCTTTTTTAAAAGCAAATCATAATCAAAATGATCAGACGATGGGTGTTTTTTTTCCAGATTGCATTTTGGCCAATGTGTTCCGCCACTTTTGCTCTCCACATGTTTACCTGCATGCAACCAAACCCCACTCACACGTGATTGGTCAGTACTACTACAGTACTGCAAACTACAAGCAGAAACCAGGACGCTTCCGATAACAAAATCTTGAAAATACAGCCACACATAATCTTCCCCGGTCTTGTCAGCTGCTGCATATAGTCCCCAGTAAGCAGTACCCCACGCCTCGTCTAGGAGGCAGAACAGACCAACTTCTGTAATGATAAAGATAACATTTCGCTCTTTGTAACACCACCAACAAACGCACAATTATTAGCCATGTCAGCCTCCCCACAAATAATTAATCTGGTAAATAATTGCGTGTATAATTTAAATGAACATGCCAAATGAATAAAATATCCCATTATCGAGCCCAGATTGTTTCGACTGTTTCTCTAAATGAAGGAACACAACAGATTTTGCGCTGTACATTACCTATCCTATAAGAATTACAGAGTTCATCAACACAGGGTGGTGGCAACAGCTAGAGAGGGGAAAAAACTATTTCTAGCATAACAGTGAAATGACATGCACAGGAGAAGACAGGAGTGGGCTGGCGGGGGCAGCGGGGAGCAACATCAGTGTGCATACGCGGGAGAAGAAGAACGAAAGAAATTAATGGAGGAGGGAGGAAGAGTGAAAGAAAAAATTAATAAATAAAATAAAAAATAAAAATAAAAAAAAAGGATGGTGGACAAAAGGAGTAAGAGAAATCAGAAAGTCCACTACACAAAAGCTCCATTAAAATAATTCAGCTCTATTTTTATTCTGGTACAAACCCGGGTGAAGGTGGTGGTGACATGGGGCAGAATCACCGGGAACTCTGCATTAAGTTGTCCTTATGGATAGTATCCCTTCTCATTTGCATCACAGTGGGGACAGCAATCTTGTGTATTCAAAAAAAAAAAAAGTTTAAACACAGTACAGTAGCGGTTTTAAGTTGGTGTTCCAACCAATTCCTATTTGAATACATTGCAACAGACTTACAAATGTAGGATACCTTGGGCAATCGCATTGCAACAGAAACACAGCAGAATGGATCCGATTGTAGCACTGAGAAGTCTTGCTTACACAGCTGAATCTATGACTCTCACAATTAATAATGTATTTGTATTTTATATTTCCATTCAGTCAAGTCAGTCAAAAGGTGACTAGCTTAACCATTAACCATGATTAAAAACTTCATCAGTGATATCACTGCCCATAAAGAGGTCATGCATATGCATTTTGAAATGTATCTTACGGGTGTTTATGTCAGAGAATACCATCACAAAGACAACCCCATTCATTCAGGTCACAAGGTCACATAGGCTTCTCTTAAATGTCTAATTATGAAAACACGAGTAGCAAGACAACCCACCAGCGATTATGCACATGGACACATCACAGCCCTCATCCAAAACTCTGTCATCATTATGAGGTTGGTGAAAAGGGGTGTCGTTTTATTTTGCCTCATTTTACTGCGAGTGGCATAAATACAACAAAGCTTTGCGTGAACACTGTATTCACTGGGGTGACACACAAACACACAGCACGACTACCTTGAACAAATACCCACCGTGCCCTCTGCTGGGAGGGACAGAGTTGTTAACCCCCCCCCCCCCCCCCCTTCAAATGGAGTCGAACAGTTGTAGTCGCTGTAGGTCATTTTAGAGTAACAGGGTTTATACATAAATGATGAAGTATGTTAGCGTTTCCTCTTACCTTGAAAGGTGTCGTTATTAAGGCTAACCGCTTTGTTGTAACCCTGGACAGCAATGCCATCTCTGGAGCTCTCTAAACAACAGAAGATAAGGCATCTGAAAATTAAACTGACAAAATGAAGCCATTTAGATATATCCTGTAAAGTACAATAACGCAATGAATGGAAAGGACACCTCAACTATTGAAAAATATATTCCAACTAAACAGCATAGACCACTTAAAATTGTATGTACTGTAGAAAACTACAATGATCTGTATCTATGGGTCCTTCATTTTAGACTACAGTTATATAGAGACAAAAGCTGCATGCAAAGCATAACCACACAGCGCCTTAAGGTCAGGTTTACATAAAACGCTCTAATCCTTAATGTACAGAAGGTGCTGCATGTTGACCTTAGGATCCTATGTAAATGACCACCCCGCTGCATCATGCAAAGGAATAAATAGTGTTTCATCATCCCCACCACCATAGCTCTCAGAATACAGAATGACGCTGCGCATGTCTAATAAATATTGCAGGAGGATACATTTGGACCATCTACCCATTGCATAAATCAAGAAAGCCTTCCAGCGGCACATTACCAAGGCTTCACTTGGCACTGCATGCTCCCCCCCCCCCCCGTTCCAGCAACTGGCTACGCAATGGCTGTTTATGTCAGCATCACAGTCTCCCAGTATCAAACCAATGTGATATTTTCTGGAGTATTTCACGTTTTGTCCCGTTTTAAATTTTTCTTAGAGATACCAGTGATTATTTACAAAGAAGAAAAAAAGGTATTTTAATCAGAAATAATGCAAATATTAGTGAAAGTCTTTAGCTAGTTTTACCTGCCACAGCGGCAGTTCTTCGGTATAAGTTCTTTTGAACGAAACATAAACGTGAGGCTTTTCAGAAGGCAACACAGATCTTGTCTTTACTTAACTTTCTCGTTTTCATTGTGTGGAATTACCGACAGTTGATCTGCCACAACGTCGTACATGGAACAGGCGGCCCGGTTTCTTCAACGAACGGACTCTTCCAAAAAGGTCACGTGGTTACGCAAGCGCCTGTCCAATTACGCACGTGATTTGACAATTAAAGCCGTGAAAGATGCAGCCTGCTGTAATTGAAAGGTGATATGTTCTATGCTCGCGAATTTTTGTGAAATGTATTTATTTGTAAATGGCAAAATATCCACCTATGTGTCTTTTCGTGTATGGTGAAATATCCACCCATGTGTGTGGACATTCCACCTGAAATGTAGTCACATACAGAACTCTACAAATAGTTGTATTATTATCAGTAATGGGAGAATCAAAGGCCATTGTGACTGAACTCTTGGCCTTGTGCCTCGAGAGGATTACTACAGAGGAAAACACGATGGCCACAGAGCTCGGTAAGACAGGAACATCTTGTGTGGTTTTATTTCTTTATGGCATCCAAGACTGGGGAGATTTGCTTGGCTTTGTCTATGAATGTTTTTGCACCTTGGCTTTAACCATTTGGAGTAATGAAAAATCTATTATTGTTTACAAAGACGTATTTTAGATATTGTTAAGACTAAACTAAAACAAACAAAACTAAAACAGTTAATCTGAAATGCCAGTTAATAGCAGAGACATCTTGAGGCTGTCCATATGTCTGTATGTTCAATACAATCCTAAATAAATCAGTAGCTATTTTGAATGTCTTTACAATTCATACGTTCGCTTTTATTTTTTGTGCATGTTTTCACACTTCAAGTTTTTTATATATAATATATTTATTTTATTTAATTAATTTTTTTTAAATACATTTTTTCATCTAGGTATCTTTCACCAGAATATTTATCTTCTGGGTTCTATATCATGTTCTATATCACTATCAAATGCTTCATTTGTCAGTTAAAAAAAATCAGTCCAGTCGACTCATGTTTACGGCCCTCCGACGGTTATTGCCCTTGTGGGTCTTTGTGTGGTCGGTGTCCCCTTGACCCTCTCAGAGTTCATTGACGTGGTGAGGAGCTTCGAGGCCTCCAGGAAAAAGTGGCTTCACGCGGAGCTGGAGCTGAGAAAGTACAAGGAGCTGCTGGTCAAATCGGACGTGGCCAAGGCAGCCCTGGAGGTCAAGCTGAAGCACGCCCGTAACCAGGTGGACGTGGAGATCAAGAAGAGGTACAAGGTGGAGGCTGACTATCAGTACCTGGTGAGTCCCGTAGAATCCAATGAATTGCACGTGCCCTAGGGCATTTAATGTCCTGTTTTAATGGCACACTGCTGTTTGTGTACCCTTCACTTCCCCTTGTGGTTGATACCAGCATTACAAAAACATGGTTGTTTTGTCCCTCCCACACACTGCTCTGCCCCTCTCCATACAGCCACATGCACTTGAGTGTACACTTCTGGTTTGTTCAAATCACAAACGGTGAGCTGGGGGAGGACGTTTGTGGTTTCACGGGGGGCCTTTGATAGTTTCCATTCATGTTTCATTGATCTGCTGGATGATATTTCATCACTGTTTAGGTATTATGGATTATGCCGAGTGCTTGTTTTTGCCATAGATCTCCACCGGCCTTTCATTTATTTAAGTAGAACGACGTATATTTGAATGGCGAGGTATTCTCATGACCTGAGGTTGGGCTGTTTATCTTTTTTTTCCAGCAGCGACAGATGCAGCTAATGTGCGACATCTTGGTCCACGACAGCAAATCTAGTGCCTGTCTGAATGACGAGCAGAAGTCCCTCCTGGCCGCCTTTGAGCATAAGGGAGGCAACGTGACGCAGTACAAAAGCAGACCACGGTTTGTCCCCCCCCCCCTGCTCGTTTTCCAGCTCGAACACACTGGGTGCGAACGGCGTGACTCGACGTTGTTTTGTGTCTTCTTGCCCTCTAGGTTGTCCGTCATTGACGAGTCATCGTTCCTGTCGCACTCGGACATCAGCTACGATAGAACAGACGATGACTTGGTTTGTTGTTTCACTGAAATGCTTTTGGGGGAAACTACACAAAGATGTCTTTACATAAATAAGGGAATGTGGACTAATAATAATAATGATATATTTCTGAGTGGTCTCTGAAGTAAAGGTCTCCCCCTGACTCTTTCCTGTTGGTTTAGGACCTGGACACCACCGTGATAAAGCCCCTGAGGTCAAGAGCCAGGGAGAGGAGAGTACGTTAGGCTTGACGTGATTTTCTTCTGCTCACGTTTACTGTGATTTAACTAAACTTTTTTTGTGTCTGAATGTTGAATCAGTGGCCAGGAATGTTCCTAATATAATTTTTAGGGGTGCTATAAAACGATGGAGAGAAATTTAAATGGGATTTTCAATGAGGTTTAGGAGTAATGCCCATTGTGTGGACCCTTGCAGAGGTCATCGATGGCCCCAGTTGCAAGTGCCCCGGTGGGGAAAAGAAGTCGGACGGGAAACAACTCTGGAGAACTCTTGGAAAGAATAACTGTGGAAAAGGTGAAGAGAAAATTTAAATTAATCGATTTATTGAACCTCCGATTTTTCCAGGAATGCACTGGTGTATTGGAGGATTTAATATTTTGTTAATATTGGAACAGTAGTTATCATGCCGTAATTATCAAAAATATAAGGTGATAGGAGTGACCAGTGGGTTGTGGGTCAAAAGTAGTAACGGGCAGCTGTCGGGCAGATGCACAATTTATGTAGTGTGTTTTATTATTTCTGTTGCATTGCAGAAGAGTGTGTGTGTGACCTCAGTTGAGGATCCACTCGGATTGAACTAAGAGGAATTGACTCGAGATTTCATCTTGGCTTAAGCTTTTTTAACTCTCTCGCCTGCCAAGGCACGTACACCGAGGCACAATAATGCAATCTGTCTTTTTTTATTTCAACTGTAGGCGTACATGTCGATTTGAATCAGCAAGGTGTGCCATTATTCTGGTTAAGTAGCCCTAGCCAAACACACCAAGAACTCTTTTAATTATACTCACAGGCATTATGGAAACAGACTTTGTTTGCATTTAATTGTCGGTGCAGTAAAATGTTTTTTTTTTTTATTTTTTATTCCCTCCTTTGCTTTTTGGCATTGTTAGAGGTTTCTATTCAAGGGCTCATCTGTCAATCCTTGGTCCTCAACCTCTCAATGTGCAGACCTGAACCTCTCTCCTCTGAGACTAGCTAGTTAGCTAGCCAGCCACAGATACACACTATAGACAGAGGAACTAGGATCAGTCACGTAGCTCACACAGCCTCTTGTTAGTTGGTTAGTTAGTTAGTTAGCTTGTTAGTTAGCTTGTTTGTTACACCCCCCTTGCTGTGTGCCGTTCAGGAGGTAGAGACCATTGTGAAGGCATCTCTCACCACCCCGGAGAGCGGAGGTCAAATACACATGGTTATAGGCATTACCCAGGAGACCCCAGAGAAGCCATCCAGGACATTCTCACGAGAGCAGCTGGGGTCTGTTGGAGGTGAGAAGAAGTGAAAGGAGCGTGACTATAGCCAACTTGACCTACATTTGACCTCCGTTTTTAAAAGTGCTGTTTGGTCTCCAGAAATAATGCTTCTGTGTTGCCCAGCCAGACCAAACCTCCATGTGGGAGCCTTCTGTCGAGGCCTTGGCAGAGCCCAGTGTGGCAGCAGACAAGCAGAGCGTGGCTGAGGTCAACGTCAGAACGGTTTACACCCCGACAGTGCAGAAAGCACGGAAGCATGTTTTCATGTCCAAAACGGTACAGACGACCCCCCCCCCCCCCAATCCCACCCACCTTCCACAAACTACACAATCCTCTGGTGATACTACTATATACTGAAACCTAAACAATAAACACCTTGGTGTCCTATAGCCCAACGTTTACCATAGTCCAATGTTTACCATGATTGACATTTGGTTGACAGTGTGAAAAGCTTGGTCTCAACCGCCACATGCCGAACTCGGGTCTGGCGACCAGAACTATCCCTGGTTGACCAGAACTATCCCTGGTTGACCAGAACTATCCCTGGTTGACCAGAACGTGCCGCTAATGCCACCGTGCTCTTCCAGATGATCCGACCGGAAACGTGCGCACCGTGCGGCAAGCGGATCCGGTTCGGCAAGATGGCCGTGAAGTGCAGAGACTGCCGAGCGGTCGCTCACCCTGAGTGCAAAGCCAAGTGTGTGGACAGTTGCTCCCCCTCCACCACCCCAGGCTCACAGGGACACGCGGTACAGCTACTGACTGTGTGTCGCTGTCAAATCCTTCCCCACATAAACACACTTTTATGGGCTTGCTTTTATGTGATGTTGTCTTTATCCTATTTTTATTTAGCTTATTTTATTTTCTTATTTATCAGTTTTACCTTCTTTATGTATTCATTTTTATCAATTTAAAATTCATTATTGATCACTGCAATATTCCATTCTCCACTTATCCTTTCTAATTAGAATTTTTTGTCACTGGCCTATTGCGACTGTTCTGCTTTGTTTTGACTGTCAAAGCACTTCGTAAACTGTTTGTCAAATGTGCTTTATAAATATAAAGTATATTGTTATAGCTGATTCGTCCATTGCAGAGGAAGTGTGCTGGTTGGGTAACTGCTGTCTCTCGTTCCCAGGATACTTTGGAAAGTTTTGCTCCAAAGACCCCTCCGAGAGTCCCTCTCTTGATTGTCCAGTGTGTGAGTGAAATAGAGAGAAGGGGCCTAGAAGAGGTGAGTTTCATCATAGGGGTGGGAGGATGGGAGGGGTCATGAGAAGATAAAACTCTAGTCATTATTATTATTACATTTTTCAATATGTAGAGAGCTCTGAACTGCTTCTCTTTGGGGTACATGGTTTACAAGGGCTGAGAACCACCAAGGTTGACCACCTGGCTCTCCTCAGTTTGTTTTTCTTTTACCTAGACGGGAATTTACCGTATTCCCGGGAGCGAGCGCTCTGTGAAGGAGCTTCGGGAAAAGTACGTCCAGGAAAAGGGCTCGCTGCCGCTCAGCAGGGTGGTGGAAGTCCACGTTGTGTGTGGCCTCCTCAAGGACTTCTTAAGGAAGCTCAAAGAACCCCTGGTTACCTTCCGACTCCACAGAAGTTTCATGCAGGCCGCAGGTAAACAATCCAACTAGTACTATTATAATATTATTATGGGAGTGGCATTAAATCTGCCCTCATTAACACTGTAAGAATAAGAGTAAAGAGTTGTTTAATTTCCCAAGCCTTGACAATCCGTAGAACCACAGTTGGGTCCTTTTTATGTGATTGCAGCTTTATTGTAAGTATAAGTGTAAGTGTAAGTATAAGTATAAGTGTAGGCTCCTAAGCTTTTATTGGTGAGCACACAACCAGGCAGGCACCCTCTCTCCTGCACACCAGTGAATAGGATAAATAGACAGTCATCTCAAATAAATGAAGTTGCTTCCCGTCTTCATGTTCCCGAGATCAGAAGGTTACAGCAATTTGAGGCACTACAGATTAAAAGGTAGCAACTTGGCCTCCCTATTTATTTATTTTTGGCCTCCCCACAACAGGCTCAAAATAAAACATTTACTATACAATTTCAATGTAATATTTAAATGGTGGCCTAAAATGGACACTGGGACAAGTGTCTGAGGAATAGAAATTAATTTACTTCTACCTCATGTATTTAAGGTTGATTAATTTCGTGTGTGTGTGATTGTTCTGGTAATGTTGGGAAGAAAACGGCACTAGGTACTGTTTCTAAGAGGTGTAGATGGCCAAAACAGCTGGCCATTGCGTTCGAGAGAGGCCCCACATGCTGGAAAATAGACATCTGGCTATAAAAACGTAGCATGTTCCAGCATCAAGCCTTCGTCTGAGAACACCCCTAACTGAGTTTATTCTGTTCGCACCAGAGATCCCCGATGAAGACAACGGCACAGCCATCATGCACCAGGTTATAGGGGAACTGCCACGGGCTAACACAGACACCTTGGCTTTCCTCATGCTTCACTTCCATAAGTAAGCCCTTTATGGCTTGTGTGGCCTCCCCTCATAAGAACCTTGGGTTTAAGCTAATGTATCCACGGAGGTAAGTCCATAGGCTCTAATATGATTTTAACCCTCCTGGGGTCATGGATATGTCCTGTAGTGTAAACATTAAACTGCAATTGGACAAAGTGTATGCATGTACATGCTAACACGCCAGTGGCCAGTACTAATAATGCGTACTACCCCCAAAAGCTAGAACTAGTCCAGGCTGCATTCTGTTTGTTATTGTGTGCTGCTTCTTTTTTTCTTCGCCAGGGTCATGAAGAGCCCTCTGTGTCAAATGGATAAGAACAACCTGGCCCGGGTGTTTGGACCCACCATAGTTGGACATGGGTCTGCTGATCCCCCGTCGAGCACCATAATGAGAGACACTCTCACCCAGCTAAAGGTGGGCATCTGTGCACACTTGATAACGGGGCTGTCATCTCTAAACATGTGGCGGTCACCAATTACCGATAAACTATATGTTGAGATTAACTGGGTGAAACATGAAGTCATGTTTGAGTTATCCTCTCAACGTGCAGGTCCATTGAGGTTGGGCAAGCGGGCAAATAAACCATCTCTCAGCTGATAAAAGCAAACCCCTGCTAATAGCTAGCACACCACAAAAGATGCTGATATTGAAATATGGCAAATCAGGGGAGCGAAAGTAATTTTCTGCCCAACGGACTGAAAAAGTAACAGCTGCATGCTGCCACCTTCACTGAAGAAACTGTTGAGGCAGTGTATTAAAACAGGATTGTGTAACTTGGGTAAAAATAGAATTCAAGCAGCAGAGGGTCATTTTTGTCTTTTCTGTGTTGGTGTTTAAACTATCATTAAAATATACAGCACAGGTACCTTATTTTTTTTTTAAATATTGTAAATAATTTGCTAAATCACATTTCGTAGTTTATTTTATTTGACCAGGTTAGTTATGTTCTCTTTCCAATACACTACAGCTACGAAAAGGAATTTAATACGTTTAGTTAGAATAATGCGTAGATTTTACTACCTTCCTTGATTTATTATTGTGTTTCAGGTGGTCTGCCGGATGCTGTCGTTCCCAGCCGAGTACTGGAAGGGCTTGCTGGAGAACAGTCAAGGCCTGCCCTTTGGAGACAAAGCCAACCACCAGAAAAAACAGAACGATGGTCAAGGTGCATGCACAAGAAAACACAAGATTAGGTTATTGAGACGTGGTTTAGCCGAGGGCTAGTACCTCTTGCCCTTGGCGAGAACACTTCACAATCTTGACGGGTTTCCATTCCATGAAGGTCATCTAAGGTCCCTCTGAGTGTAGAGTGTCATCAAGCAGATGTATATTTTAAAGCGTCACCTGTGATTTCTGTAGCTCGTCTCTTCAAGCCGCTGACCTCGCCGGAGCTGAGCGCCTACCACAAAGCCCCCAGCAGGGGCTCTCTGAGGGGCCGCATAAGAAACCTGGGAAACGCCTTCAACACGTAAGGGCACCATCGCATCGCATGTACAGTATACTTTTTTTATTGTCAAGCCTTTCCAATGACATTAATTGAATTGGCAGGTTATGAAACATTTAATTTGAGCAAGTTACAATGCTTTCACAAAGAGGTAAAAATAAAACTTGTATTTGTTGCACAGACCTTCGGGGCGGGCGGGGGGGGGGGGGGGGGGGGGGGGGGGGGGGGGGGGGGGGGGGGGGGGGGGGGGGGGGGGGGGGGGGG
>JAOEHI010025489.1:0-26161 GCA_025447815.1 Percopsis transmontana
TCATACATAAAAATGCATTAGACAGGCACAAAGCTTTTGTATAGTGGTGAAGAAGCTTGTAAATTGAAAAAGGGTACTTGTACACCTATTTCGACAAGTAAATTATGTACTGGCAGAAAACTCAGTACACATATTCAGAACACAGGCAGTGGTGTCATGGCAAACCATGAAAAATCTGAGAGAAAGTGGGAGAGACAGAAGGAAATAAAGACCTATATAAAAAAGACCTACCTATACAGTATGACATAGTCGTGTCCCTGCTTTCTGGATAATTTATATGCAGGTGTCACTCTTGTGATGGCCAACAGAGACTTCAGCAGAAGAGATAGACGATTATACACCGTATAGGACACTTTAATGTCCTTATCACACCTACAAAATAGAGTACGACTCCCATTAGTAAATGACGTTATGTGGAGGTGTTGAGCATTTGAGTAAATAAACAGCACTAAAAACGGCACATGTTATAGATGGTTCTTTATGTAACTAATGACGTCCGACTAAGACTAATTGTCTTTACTAGTCGACTACTACAAATTTTTTAAATGCCCATCTCTAGTTTTAAGCATGCTTGAGTGTGCTGGATGGGTGGTCAGTCGGTCAGTGTCCAGTCTGAAATTGAAGACAATTCAACCACCTGGCCAGTACTGAATATTGCAACAACAAGCTTTGGCTAGAGCACCCATTTTTAAACTATGGGTGCCAAGCTATTTCAGGAGATAACTGTTTAGCCTGGTAAGACAATGTGTGGAAACTTTCAATTCAAAGTAGTTTGTGATAAAGGCGTGTTAATGTCAATCAAATGATTAGCAGGTGATTGGACCATCTTCAACTAATCAAAACGACAAACTTGTAAACATTATTTCTAAACAGGTGCAGATGACTCAGTAGACGGAATAGTGATTTTTTCCCCTCAAAATGTCGCTGCATTCTAGAACTTTAGAATTCTAGGGGCCCTAGTTTCCCGGTCAAGGCACTAGTCCACAGCACTGTAACATCAGCCTATTGTCTCTGGCTGGCATGCGGTCTACTCCAACGCAGGGCCTCAATCATTGTGGATTATTAATCACTCATGGGAAGGGGATATACCCTAGGGTTATTGTAACATAACCATATCATGGAAAACCATACCTTTGTGTGAATGATTAAACCAGATCTGTGTCTCGTGTGCTTGTGTTTGGACAAGGAGAGTAGCGGGCTGTCTTCAATTACGGCCAATCAAATCATTTGTGATTGAAAAGGTTAAGGACAGTACTGATTAGTTCAATTATTCATCAAATAGGCCGACATAACAACAAAAGTGGCATGTGGGATTCTGGACAGGTATGTGCTTAGTGCACCTTCGCCTAAAGCCCTGAAACAACCACACAACGCCTGCGTCTGTGCTAAGACATGGTCTGACCAGGCGGGGGAGCTAGTGCAATATTTTGTTATATTTGACACCAAACTAGCCCTGCACCACCTGATTTTGACTGAAACACTCTCTACTGCACACCCACGCCCATTTAGACGAGAGTAAAACCACCCTGCAGCCAACAAAATTGTCCTTACATCTGCGTTAGTGCTACCACTGGCTTTGTGCCATCCGAAAACTAGAGCCATAGAACTTGTGTGTGCTGCATTTTGTGGATGCTGATGTACAAAGTGGGCAAATCGCAATAATAAACATTACAACATACATAGCAGACAAAATGTGAATGACTTGGCTCCTATAAAGATCATCACTATATCATCACCATCTTTGCAGAGGATTATGCAAGGCACAGTAACTTACTTCTCATTCATTTCAAGGCACCATGTCTCCAACTCCATAGAGTCACCCTGCAAGAAGAAGGCAATCAGTTAAACAGAGCCTTTATATATTAGAAAAGGTCACCTTTTGTGAGCTAGAAGGCTCATCAGATCAAGAGCCTACAATAGAATGTTTGTGCATATTTTAGAACTTCATCCAAGTCTTACAAATGAAAAAACAAATAAACGCACAAAACTACAGTATAGCTGTTAACACACAAACAAAACTGTATCGCCAAAGCACAGTGGCCCATGACTGCAGAAAGACAAAGAAATCTGGTGGAGTACATGAAGCCCATTCTATGGGAAAAAAATTAAGGGATCCTCAAGGCCTTTGCAACCTGGACGCGAAAAAATTCTGATGAATATTTCGGAAGTTTTGCTATAGCTATGCTATAGTTGTTAAACACAGTAAATAACACCAGACTGACTACAGCTCAAGAAACACAGCGCGCGACCAGTGCAATACATAAGCTTGTTGAATCCCCTCAGACTCTGAAACATGGTTATCCCGTTACATAAAAGTTCTCTATCCTAGTTTGTTTGGAAACTGTATCAAACAAGATCTAATTTCCTGTCAGAATCTAAAAAGAAATTCCTAACGGCCTTTTTGTGATGAACAAAATACTGTTATAAATCTTGGTGATAGAGAAACATTAGCATAGTTGGAAGTTTAAACAAATACGTTTTACATAGAAGCTATTCCTCTCCACACGTTGTCTTTAAATTCATTATCCTTGTAGTTCGTTATTGTTTTGTCATATAAAACGGGGTACTGAGAAACAAATACAATGGTATGATCCGCCATGCTGAATGTTCTGAAATGTATGACGCGGTCAACAATATTCCTTTCAATTGGTCAGATGTGTACATGACGGACGCGAAACCTCAGAAAAATCGACCTGTGTCCGAAAAAATAAATGCCGCAAAATCGCTCAGAGAAATAACGTTGCTGATGTGAAAGTTTCCATTGTCTGAATACAGGTTCGAAAATTATTATTAACGTGCAATTCATTAATTAATTATTCGCACGAAAAAAACGCGTCCAGTGTGCAAAGGCCTTTATTTCCAGAACCAAAACTCTGATATAACCATGCCATCTTACCTCTGACGTCTTGAGGGAGATTTCTACACACATTGAGCGTCCAATGCTGGGCAGTTGGCCAGCCAGAACCTTTTTGGCTTCATGACTGACCTCTAGAATGTCTTTTATGGCCAAATTAAACTGAAAAACAATGGGGAGTTTTTAACTCACCAAAATGTGTGCAACTATAGACATATTGTATAGTGTGATAGTGAACAGTCTCAGGTATACTTGCTTAACATTTTCATTGCTCTCAGTTCTTTCTGTGTGCAAATCATCCGCTCTGTGTGTGTAGCTTTAAGTCCGCTGCAAGGTTCACTCTACATATTTGAGCAAATCGTGGTACTTGCAAAACGCGGTTTGTTTTACTAGGCTAGCAATTTCCGAGAGCGACTGCACTAAGTTAGCAGTGACAGTGTACTACTGCTAAAGGAATATGGGGTGTTGAGTTTTCATCTGTTTATTCACAGGCTGTTTATCTGCACAGCTGGCCTGAGCAGGACGACTTGAACACAGAAAAGTAGACCTAAAGAGTATAAAGAGGCCATACCCAGTCAGAGCCTGTGGGTGATGAAGAGGAACGCGTACAGATCTTCTCTCCAAGACGAGCCTGGACTATTACCTGGACAGTCTGGACAACATAGCATAGGAGAAGGAGTTAGTTTATTACATTGGTAAGTGTACTAAGTGTTGACAAAACTGTTAACTAAGGCATACATATTTTTAAGATATAAATGGGACTAGCTCAAACCATGAAATAACATTATTTCTCCACCACCAAACTGGACTGTATGCACCTGTTGATAATGGATGTGGCTATAAAAGCCAAACCCATTAGATGTTTTTCCTTTGAATCATTTTAACCTCACTGAAAGGTTATGTTGCTCTGTGCCTGAAAATGTGTTATTTTTGGCCATTTAGATTTTCATTGCTGTGGGCCCAAGCAGGTCTTAAGTTAGTTGTGTCAAATATGTAATGCCTTATTTACACGTCGACTTTTATTTGCTTTCAGTTTAGACATAGCTGACAATAATGTAATGGTAAAGGATAGCACTAATTATCGGAATGATCTTAAATTACCGTGCTGCAATATGTTACGTTTTTTTGTTGTTTTTTTATTGTTTTTTTTTTAAAAATAGCAGCCGATTACTTTTGTTATATTTAATATTACATGTGTGAATATGGTATTGTCTAGTAGAAGTGTATTTGTATTGTTCATCATTTGATCTTTGTGTAAATTAATTCTTGCGTTCATTTAATGTTATTATGCACCGTGAACGTGACTGTCATTGTGAATGATAATGACCTAACTGGTAAATATTGTAATACTCCTGTTTGTGCTCTTTCCAATTGAAAGGTATTTGCCTCAGAGAGCTAAAGCAGTGTCATTCTACCAAGAATGACCCAGCCCACGTACACTACGTATTAAGTGTTCTTTCATGAAATAAAAAGTGGGTTAGAAGTATAAAACTAATAAACTAGTAGTATACCTGCTTTTTTTTTTTTTTTACATAAAATAAACAAGATTCCTCCGCAAAATTAAGTAATAAAACTCCACTAATAATGGCACTATTATGCAATTTTAGGCCTGATTATTTGCATTATAGCAGTATTCAACCATATTTATAGGTAATTTCATTGTTTTTACAGGTGTAAATATCCTTCATTATACATTTAAAATCCGAAAAATTACATAAGATTTCATGTAAAATTAAAGCTACAAACTGTATTTGTATAAATTACTGTATTTTTATGAGATAGTTATTTACCGTTATTTCACAGTATATTTTTGGCACCCCAGCTGCCGGAATATTAACGTTTTTATTATGTTTTTTTTTTACAGTGTGGGCTACAAGGGAAATATAATAAGGCCCCAACTGTTTGCCCGATGAAGGGCAGTTTTGTTGTTGGTTCAAATGCCAGAAGTCAAAATCGTTGTATTATGGAAAATTACTGTATTTTTATGAGATAGTTATTTACCGTTATTTCAAAGTATTTTTTTTGGCACCACAGCTGCTGGAATATTACCGTTTCAGGTATTTCTTTTTTTTTACAGTGTACTCACTGTAGATTGCCTTGTATAAAAGCGTCTGCTAAATTATTATTCATTATAATTGTGCATAAACCTTGTGCTTTGTTTGCCATGTCCTGGGATATTTTTTACAGTGTTTGTGTGAAACCTTTCCCTTTGTGTTTTCTATTTTAGTTTCCCATTTCAAACTTTCACCATTCAGGCAGTATTGTACTGGGGCCTTTTGTGCCCTATTCAGCAATTTTGGGCTCCTCCAAGATTCCATTCATAACCCTGCATAAATGTGCTGTTTAGTCTGTTTTAACATAAAAAAACTAATTTGAGCCCAAACAACTAAGAAATCTTAATGAAATATTGTAATATACCTTCAAGGCAAAGAACTTAATGAACTTGTCCAGGTCTTTTTTATCCTGGGGGGTCAGGTCACTCTCCATGATGTCCAACCCCTGCAATCACAATATGAAAGTATTGAAAATAGATATGGAATATTTCGTTTTTACCACTACCACTACTTTCTTGGTGATAAAACTGCTTACAATGTGTTACATTGGGAGATGTACCTACATGGCTCTTTGTGTAGTGATCTGTGTGAGTGAACTTGTCATTTCATCCTATGACTATCCTTCCAAGGATAGATCTTTCATATTTTGCGTAAAATATTTAGAAAAATCTGACTACATAATTACATTACTATACAAGTATGGTTTAAAGCACATTCTTAAAATAGTAAAAGGTAAGCAACAATAAGGCCTAGGAATGTCAAAAGAATTTTTGAATATCCAGTATATTTGAGATTTCGTGTGCAAGTTGAAAAATAAATACATAATTACATGACTAGTGCTGTAGCACAATGAGAATACACAAAAGGTATGCAACAATATGGCCTTGAAGTGTAACATCTAGTTTAATATAAATTACGCACAAAAAGTAGGGACATTTGTGATTATTTCATTGTTGTAACAATGCTTCTTGGCAATACAATCTGGTCCTCTGGTTAAACTTTAGCCACTGTTTCCTCGTCATTGTGCTAGCTACACAGCCGTGCGTCGGAGCCACGAGCGCTACACTATTAAAGACTGTTTTATTGAACTGGACATCGGTCAGCGTAAAGTGTAATGTAATCGGTAATGCCTGCTACAATGGTGGTCTGCACAAAGGACAATCTGGCAACTTTTGCGCAGAAATTTCTAGCAACTCCTGCTTAATACTCGACTGTAATAGCACCATGTAACCCCTACCTGCTCCATGTAATAGCACCATGTAACCCCTACCTGCTCCATGTAATAGACCAATGTAATTGTAAGTCGCTTTGGATAAAAGCGTCTGCTAAATGCTGTAACTGTAACTGTAACAGTGCCGTGTGAGAGACCTTTTTCACTCGCAGGACACAGTGCACAAGAAGAGGGCTGCTTTGGCACCTGAAAATGTTAACAAACTTGTATGCCTAAGCAGCTGGTTAAATGTTGATTAGAAAAATAAGATGACCTTACATGTCAGAATAAGTTTAGCTGTGTCTTTGTTTTGGCAATCAAAGGAAAATGTGTGAAATTGTTTTGTAATAGCCTGAGATTGCTAATATTTGGTATTACCCTAGAGGGGGCTCTGGGGAATCCAAGAGTTTGTTACCTGGCAAGAAAGTTACCTGCCAGAAAAGATATGCTGAGGCCCCCTGGTGGCAGGGGGGTGTTACGTCTGTGCTGCCTGAAATGTTTGATTAAAAAGCCACAAGAAAACTACTGAAACCCTGGTCCCTCCTTTGACAATTGCTGATCCACTATGTTATATGTTCAATCTGATGATTTACTTTTGCTGGAAATAGCAAATGATGACTAAATAAATGTGTTAAACAAGATAAATGGTGTATGCTTAATTTCATGATCAGTGTGCGATTAATCGCGATGATTAAACATTTTAATCTTTTGAAGCCCTAATCTATCTATCTATATATATATCTATATCTATATATAGATGTTTATTCTCTGTAAAATATTTATATTTAGAATATCTGTACACATTTATTTGTACGACCTTTCACAGAATCTAAACGACAAAGAAAATAGAAGATAGCCAAGATATATCCCTAAAGTCACAGTTTGCAAGATTTCTCACCATTTCCACTTTGCCCCAAACCAACGGCTACATTTTAGTCATGAATTATAGTTGGGCGAAAAAGATGGGAAGCACGTTTGAATGAGATGACAACTGGAACAACTGTAAAATATCACATTTACATTAAACAAAAGAAACAAATGTATTGGTGAATTTTAATTAAATACGGTGCAGCAGTGGACGTGAGTGTTTTCCCCATAAGTGCAGTCCCATAATGTTAGCAGTGGCACTTTCCAGCACAGACTGGCTCACTCTGCTCAGTTGAGCGACAGTAGTTGGTGAATTTCTCTTTTAGATGCTGTCTGTACTGGTCACGGTTGTTGTAGAAGGACTTATTACTTTCCACGAATGCCTGAATTTCATCTTGGGTCAGACCACTCTCTTCATCTGAAATCCCTTCACAATCATCCTGTAGGAAGATAAGCACAGAATAATTAATAAATATATTCATGCAAGAATAACACACAAGTTTGTCCAAAAGTTTTACAAACCAGAAGTTCCATTAGAGTTTTTCTGGTAATGACTAGTTGGCCACACAAATTTGCTCCCGGAGGCCACAGATGATGGTTGATGTTCCTTTGACGTGCTGCCCAAGGTAACTGAAGTGAAACTCTGGCAAAACTGCTACCACACCCGCTGGGACAAGCTTCTTTGGTTCGACAATTGTGTGATGATGTGGAACTGTGGCCATCTGTCACACAACCTTCAGGTATTTGCCCCTGTAGAAAATATGGAGGATCTTTAATTGGCATGTCAGGACCATCGCTAGAAAACATACATTCAGTGTGTTATATAGTACGGATTCTGTGCCATACCTGATCATTGCATAAGCCCTTGCTCTTTCTTTTCTTTTTTTTATTCTTGCATTTAGTGTTTTGCTCAGAGTTTGCCCAGCACTCTACACAGCTGTCTATTCCATCTTCCTCTTTATCTTCAGAACAGTGGTGAGCATTTGGATAATCACCTTCACAGGATGGGGGGGAGCGGGGGGCATTAGAGAAAAAGACTATACTATAAATATTTCATCGTCATTGCTAAATCAAAATGCGAACTGACCTGCTTCATCGTGGTTGCAGATTTCTTCAGTACAGGCAATGTCAGAGCCTTCTCTCGAGCCCAGCTCACTGCCCTCCATGCTCGAGGAGTAGCCACAGTCACTAGCATTGCAGTGGGGAGGTAAGCCTAGAAGACAAAACGGTAAGTTAGTTCATTTATTATTATAACAAAATTTAGTTAACCTCAACGAGGATGCGAAAAAAATAAAATAAAATAAAAAATAAAATAAAAAAAAAGGCATACAAGCTCAGGTAAAAATGATACAGGTGGTTTATACCCTGGCTGACAGGGGCTGAGCCCAGAACGTTGCTGTCTGGGTAGCTACAGGTTGTGTCTCCGTTGGCGGCGATGACTGCCACAGAGGCGGGCTCGTCCTCATCTTCCTCATCTTGGCTACCACACACCTTGCAGCTGCTCTCCACAGACTCCAGTGACCCCTGAAACATCATAAAAGGGCCAGAGTCAAGGGGTCCATTCAGAAACAGGCACATTACCACTAGATAGACTTTCTAGGTACATTTCTAAAATTTCACTGTAGTCAGTAGACAAATATATACAATGCTCCAATCATTACGTTGAATGTCAATATAAACTTATTCCAGACCGCCATTTCATGTGGTGGACTGGGCAAATTACCTCTGGACATTTGTCCTCGTTTCCGGCCTCCTGCTCAGAAACGTCAAAGCCACACTTGTTTTTGCGTCTGTTCTTTCGCTTTTGCCTCTTCTTCTCCTGCTTCAGCTCTTTGGCCCGTTCCTCCTCAGACAGCTCTTCGACCAGCTGCTCCAGCCGGCTGAAGCCCTGCATCTTCTCCACAGCCATCTGCGCTCATAAAAACACAGAATAATTCCTCCATCATTGAAATGCTTCATTCGCCATCACCACCGTAACCACACACACACACTATCATATGTACCTCAAAACTCTTGCGTAATGTGTCTATTCCCAGGTAGAACAGAAGCTGCCATGTTTGTTCCTCTGCCCTTAGTTTCTGCCAGATCCTGTGCAGTCGCTCATACAGGTGGATTCCCAGACATGTCAGGACCTCCTCTTGTGCAATATCAATGGTCTTGGCATGTCTCTCCCTACGCCTGGCGAAAATATATTTATTGACCAAAGGAAGTTACTGGGTTAGTTCCAAGCACATGCTCAAAATAGACGTTCACTTACTCGTATCCCCCTGAAAATTCGGGCTCAGCCCGGCCAAGGAGGTGGGCGATGAAGTCTGTCTCACAGCACACGTGAATGTGGCGTTCGTGGGGGCAGCAGCAGAGCCCCTCGTACAAGGCAGCACAGTAACCAGTCTCTTTGCTGCTGTCCAGTTCCCCCACCAGGATGTTGTACGCCCGAAGTACCTTGTTTTTACAATCAGTGCAGAATCTGTCGGCAAAAGCAACAAGTTAATTTTCCATTTAAAAACAAACAAAGTCCACTGGAAATAAAACAGAAGTAATTACCTATGTTTGCGTAGGTATGTTTCCAGGGTTTCTAAGAGAGAGACGCTATCAATGAGGACAACTTCATCCCTGCACTCCTGAGACATTAGCTCCCATACATCCATCCAGCTACCACTGGAAGCAAACAAAAAGCCATCAATAACACTGCCATTGGGACTCCAAGTCCCAAGATAGAACAGTAACTGTAGATTTCAAAAATGTAGATTCTTTGAAGATTTGGATGATGACAACTCTTAGCACAGTACATTGCACAGCACAATAATCTGACCACCTCTGGGTGTGGGAGGAGCTAGTGTTGGAGCCGCTGAAGTTCCTCAGTACTAAAAAGCTATTAAATGACACGAACAACAACTCACCCCAAGGGCCTGGGCTTGTGCGTGTCTAAGGAGTGCAACTGACATCGTTTATTCTTTTTGCTTTTTGGAATGGCATCAATCATGTCATTCAACTTTAACCTAAAAACAAAAAAAGGCAAAAGGACAAAAACACTGACACAGAGCATTGACATTACTGGTTCTAACATCGTTACATGCTGCGAGCAATGTATTCTACGAAGGAATCTACAAAAAGAGAACCCTGGTCTCCATAGAGTACATGTCGAGAGCCAGTCAGGGAAAGGCTTTTTCTGGAGTGGCACAACTGACACAATGAAACCCTGGGATTTTCTAGGCGACAAAAAATAAAACGCGTTTACATTATATTCTATGTTGTTAAATTATAGTATCTTGTAGCAGCCCACATCTAATACTAAAATGTGCACTGAACAAACAAAAGTAAAAGGGTTTGACCTCTGTGTCATTCATGAGCAACATGCCTTTCAAACTGACATCAACAAAGTCAGTAAACCAACAGTCCAATGAGAAAACGGTTCCGTATTTCCAGCTGACACACGACACTTGTTCAATCATAAACCAGCAGGCAAATGTTTAGACAAAACTTATGAGACGTGGCTGTCTGGATCAAGGCTGCCCTCCTCTGTTCTAAGAGATTCTCACCCGTGGACGTAGAAGAGTTTGTAGAGCTTCTTCGCGTCAGCCAAACAGGCCTTGGTGACCGAGAGCATGCGTGTGGGCTTCACAGTGAGGGGCTCTAGTGCAGGGTTCCCCGACTCCACCAGCTGGGAGAAAAGGCGCTCCACACTCCGCCTGCAGCCCACACACGGCACAAGCTGGGACAGTGCGGTGAACACCTCCCTGGACATCACCATCGTGGCCATGTTCAAGTCCTGCTGCTTCAGCTTGGAGTGGTGCTGAGGGAGGAAAAGGACGCATCTGTAACAAACAAAAAACTGTTCCCAGATCATACAGTATGTTGACGCACACTTTTCCCCTGGTGAAGCACCGTGCATTTGGGCTGGATCACATGTTCCCAATGGCGCTTTCACACCTATGGTTAGTTTGTTTGTTCTGGATCAGGGGCTGAATCTATAGATTTTGCGCTGGTCCCTGGGTTTGTTTCGTTTTTGCACGGCAACATTTAGAGTGGAACAAAACTTAAAAGGGCTGCATTGAACACTTCTGAATTTGTGTGTGTTTTTTCCAGCATTTGGGAGACATTGCACCTCCTCGCTAATCCAGGTGAGTCCACGATTTGACATTTTAACTTGTACTATATGATTCTGTTTAAAGTTTATAGCTAGGCTAATAATGTTAATAGACTTTTGTTTCCTGAATAATGGACTTTTTTGCTCATAATTCAATGCGTAAGCGTTATTGATTTAGTGATTTAGAGTTTGATTGGAAATGCACCGAGACCACCCCCTGTAGTAGTCTGGGCCCGCTTGTTTTGTTCTGAAACAAAACAAGTTTGAATGCTGTGTTCACATACACATTACAAGTCAAGTGCTCTAAATGAGCCAGGTGTGAGAGCACCCTTATACTGTATGTTGGAGAATTGCCATTTTGTCTTGCCAAGGCCACTCACCTCAGCAAATATTTTCCATTGAGAGCTGTTAATCTGTTGGCTGTCAAGGTTCATGCCACAGTCAGAAAACTCCATCACCATCTGGAAAAACAATAGAAGTTTATAGTTACCTTTTGGCCTGAGACCTATCAAATATACACTATTGTAAAGTAAAATAAGCAATAAACATTTAGAAATAGCCTGATTCTAGGTTTGATTCCCGGCATAAGTCTAGCTGTAAACATCCTTGACAAAGATGCCTAATGCCTGCCTGCTCCTTAATATTCGTAATTGTATTAAGATCAAGGCATCAGCTAAATTATCAAAGTTTTATTGAAAAATAGCAGCGAGATATAATTGGAACTTCAAGCAATATGATCAATATGAATACAAATCAATGGTATTGTCTCTAACATGGCATCTCACATTGCAAGGACCTCTTATAATTTGGTTTTCTTGGCTGTGTGAAGGGCAAGTCCATAGAGGATGACATTGACGTTTTACTGTATGATTTGGATTCATAGGATTTAAAGCTTGACGCGATAATAATAATTAATATACACTGGACCCCAGTGTATATTAATTATTATTATCGCGAGGTAGAACGAATAGGTGTTGTGGCGTGCATCTAGAAAAGTGATGAAACATGTCCATACCGTGAGAACATCGTCAATGGACAGGGGAATCTGCCTGGCAAGGAATGGAAATTCTTTTTCCCCGTCCCTGCAAATCGCCACCAGGCGCGCCATGTCTTCCAGCTCCTGGTGTGGCCGGCACAGAGCGTTTCACACAAACGTCTAAGCTACATACGGCAAGCTAATGCTAGATTCAGTGCAGATTATTTCAATTTGCCTACAAGATAACGTTGTCACTGCCATAGGTTACAACTTTCCAAACTTTTTTTAACATGTCATCACAGAGCACGAAATGCATTTACAGATTCGCCAACATTAACTTGATCTGGATATGTGACATAGTTGCAGTTATACCGGTATGTGTCTCTTGACCCAGATTTAGCTAGCAAGCAAACCAGCTAAGGAAGCGATGGCTAAATCGGAGCTAGAGGATGACATTTAGCGAAGTCTGCAAGCAATAGCGTTTAATAACATGGTGGCAAGGGGAAAAAATTGTCCTGCATGTATCTCACCAATCTCAGAAGTCAATTCAGCATGCTTAGAAAATATATAACTGGAATAGCTTGCCCTCCTTGTGTGAAATCATCATCAATGTTGGCTAGGGTACATTCTAAAGTTGATACACTTTCTTCTGTTTTAGTGTCCATATTACTCAGTATACCTGTCACAACTTGGTTAGACACATTAGCACTGGTGTCGTAGCTGGCCAACTAAGTTAGCTATGATACTTGTATTACAGCTAATATAAAAGTTGAATTGGGCTAATTGGCTAGTTGACGGTTACAAACTTCGTCGCGCTCTCAGATTCATGTTAGCAAACTGAACATGCTGTATAAACATACAAACTAACTGCAATGATATCTTCTAACCGAAAAGGACAATTACTTTCAACTTACCCTTTTTCGAATGAGGATTTTAACAATTAAAAACAAACAAGTGCGACAGAGTGGGGAGGCGGAATCTACAAATTGCTGCACCACCTTTGCCCTCAAGACGTGACGACGTACGTAGATGCCTGACGTTCACTCATTTTATTTATTTTTCTAACTTTCACTAATGCGGGCGTTTTTATTTATTTTTCTTAAAGGTGGCTGTACACTGCCCATACAGACAAACACCAACTGTTGCATCAGTGTGCACCGTCAGTCTGTGTTTGTCGGATGGAGTTTTTCTAGTTTGACGTGTCCAGTCGGGTCTGTAGACAACCAAAGTCTTGTCAGTTGTTTTTCTGAACATTTTATACTTGGTGATACAACCCCATATATGCAAAATCTTTACATTTAATTATTTATTACTGTGCATTATTTTTTGCTCTTAATACATTATGCTAACTGCTAATATCTTTTATCAATGTAGCCTACTTCTTTTTTGGGGGGGGGAACAGTAAACTAAGGTGCAGTAATTACTTCCATAAGACATCTAACGTTATACTATTAACTGACAACAAGGAGGTAACCTCTTTGCTGACACTGACGAAACACTAGTCACTAATCACTGCATAGCCCAATGCCTATATTTATACATCTCTAGACCTATTTCATAACAGCCTGTTTTGTGCTTGTGGAGAGATCTTTTGTTAAATTGTTTTCATTCTTATTAATTGAAAACCTAAACAAATAAACTTAAATTGTTTTCATTGTATTCAATCAGCACTGAGCTCTGACAATTAAATTATTGAGTTGCAGGCATGGATTCATTAAAAGAACACTCTTTATAGGAAGTGAAGATTTCAACCAGAATCTCTGCAGTCTTCCTCTTGCGCTCCTATGCCTCAGAGTGCGCAACCTCCATCTATTTCAATCCTATAATCTTTGTAATAAATAAATGATCACTGCTCTCCTTCATTTGTCTCTGTATATTGTGTCGATCATTACCACAATTAAGTTAACCCTTAAAGCAATAGTTGTTGATTTCATCATTAGTCACAATATTTTCTTGTAGAAAATGTGTCCTTATGAACATGGTAGAATTCAAAAATTTATTTGAATGTTGTTTTTAAGTCCCACGGGATTTATACACCTCATATTCAATATAGTCAGCATCACTGTAACATTATTATTAATAAATGTGGTGTAATGACATCATAGCAATATGCGTTAGCTCAAGTCAGAAAGCCTAAAATAAATTAAAAAAAAAACAGTGAAGAACTTACCAGAATTTGACTGAAACACCACAGGCATGTAAAACATGCATTACACCGCAATTCATTAACATGTATGATAATAAAATACAGACTGAAAAATAATTATTGCTACTGAATGTATCCACCAACATGTTGGTCAGACCTGTCATTACATTGGCTAGCATGAAAAATAACAGCTGATTCCTGTTCACTGCTTGAATAAGGCAAAAATTCCCCATCTTGCTTTTATTCTGGTCAGAAAAAGAATCTACTTCTTTTTTGTGCAGGTTCCAGGAGGATGGTACAATGTGACAACCCGATTGTCTTTTAACCAAAAGTAAAGTCAAATCGGCTATACCAAGACAGGACATGAAAAACAGACATTGTGAGATAGTCCAGAGGCAGAAAGGTAAATTTGCCATTCGCCGAGACACAGGCTCCATAGTTGTGTGACATATGTACAAAGCAGCATACAGTATGCAACTTCCTAACAACAGTTTACCAAACGCTTTGATCCATTCTCTCACTTGCGTTCTTGGTTGCATAACATAGAGTCCAATTTGAACCCCAGCCATGTATATGGCTACATAGCCCATAACAGAAAAGATGCCCTCCTTGTTGGCATGGAGGAAGTCCTTTGTCCTGTCATTGTTGTGAATAATAAATGCCTTCAGACCCGATGTCTCCAGAGTAAACTGGTAAAGGCCACCTATCAGAATAGCAAAGAGCCATGATTGACTTACTGGGAATATGGACAGCAGCAGAGATGCAACAACTCTGACTATGGCTAGAGTGAAGAAGAAATTCCAGTGAACGCCATACTCGGTCACATGCTCATGATAGCCAGTCATTTTTACACTCACTAGCCTCGCCATACCCAGGACCATCAGGGGCCAGACAGAAAATAGCTGTTTACTGATATGTTTCAACTTGGACCCAGTGATATGTTTCATCCTTGCCTCTGGGCACACAAGGGCATTGGCAAAGACATACGCTCCAACTCCAAAGTCCATCACCCCTGTCCCATAGGTTTCAGTTTTAGCGTAGCGCCTGGGGAACACACTAAAGTCTACAGCTAGAATGCTTATAGCAGTTTTCACATTCACAAGCACTCGAAAGACGGTCACAAAGGGAACCTGGTTGCACTGAATGTGACTCTGGAGAAAGGTTTTGATGGTGTTTTTTGAGTGTTCACCAGAAGTATCACTGGTACAATAGACATAAAATAGCACACCCATTGAAACACATGCCATTCCCACAATCACCAAGTGAAGAATGTCACTTAAAATGGTGCATGATAGCACGAGGGGTAGTATAATCATTAAGAAGTCAAGAAAGAGGTGAGAGATCCATGGAAATGGTAATGGAAGTGTTCCTTTGCCCTGATAATACAGAATCCAAACCAGTCCTCTATTGATTAGGCACAGTGGAGCGAGAAATGTGCCCAATGCCACTTCCTCCAGACTGGTCCCATTGAGATTGCTGACAAACGCCTCCTTGAGGTCCCGCTGAGACATTGTCTGCAGACAATATAAAACATTGTTCTTCTATTAAAATCCTGTGTAATATTGAGTAACCCGCTGTTTCCTTAATATTTCTATTTGGTGCGTACACAAATGACAGTAAGTATGCAGTATTCTGGCAGTAATTAGGCAAACAGGTACTACCAAATCAGGCTAGCAGGTACTAGGAATAGGCTCGGGTCTAAGCGGATACCATACAAATTAATATTGTTTTATTGATTGTCATACAAGTAGCAATATTGTTTTCCAATGTATAAGCCATCATTCGCCTATAATAGATATGGCATGTCACCCAAGATTTGTGAGATCCCAGACAGAAAATATTCCATGCTCATATCATGACATATTTACAATGTTAACGCTAATCTATCTATATCAGTAGGCTACTTCAACAGGCAAACTGAAAAGACGTGGAGAAGGTTTAATCAAAGTAACCTAATTTCCTACCATCGCAGGTTTAGAGACAAGGCCAGGTTTTCAGTTGTTTTAGAGTAGACAGCTACTACGGAGCGTAGACATCTATAAAGCGCTTAGATGAGATAAAGTTGCGCATTTCCGTATTATCCAGCGCTGGGCGGGGTCTATATATTTACGTCAGAATGTGGGCGGGAAACTGTCTGGTTGGAAATCGGCGGGTCGGACGGGCGGTTAATGTCCTTGTGGAATTTATGACAAGACGGGAAAAAAATCCATGTTTAAAAGTGGCAGTGTGAGAGTAAACTTCGTTGCCATTTGTTAACGTTAGTAGTTTTCTCTACGATACGATTTCCCCCATGTCCCACTTAAAGAGCAAACAGTTGGGAACTTTGTGAAGCTGAAATCAATGAATTCTAAAGCGAGGACACGCGCAGCAGGCTATGAATATGGAGTCAATAACGTAAGTTTCAAAAGGCCCTTTTTTTTTAACCAAGAGTCTGTCTTACAGTGCATTAACTTTTGTTGTTGTTACGGCCCATGCCCCATGATATAATAAAAGTTTAGATGTGGCTTGATCAAGGACTTGAAATGGATTTAACGGGTATTGGTATTGTGGGTTAAGCACCTTAGACTGTTTAGTCTTCAGGTTGCTATGGAATATTCTTTAAGTCCATGACAGGTCTTGGCCCCGTAAAGTAGGCTTCCTTAAGTCCTGTAATTCTTTCATTCATTCACTATACTATGACAGAGTGAGTCAGTTGTTACAAATATGTTAAGTGCAAAAGAATACTTTTATGCTTAATTTCCCTATTTATGCTCCTCTGTCATAAGAGTGAATTAAGGCACTTAAAATGTTGCACTCTTAGTAAGTCCTGGTCAGCTGAAGACACAAATGAATGATTTAAGTGTAAAAAGAAAATCTGTGGCACCTTTTTTTTCTGTATAAGTTTGGCTCTCCTACTCTTTCTCCTTCTTCTCCTTTTACATATAGGTGAAAGAAGCCAGTCAGAAAGTGCAAGTCCAGAATGACTTGCTGGAGGGAGAAATCCAGGCCTTCCTCGTAGATGAAGACCAGCTCCACATCTACGACGACCTTACCAAAGTCAACCCAGTGACCCCAACCACAGGTAACCAGTCAGGCTGTGGCTGTGGTTGAGAAGCTCTTCGAACAGATACATGTACAAGGATCTTGTTGTGTGATGGGCAAGCTCAGTGGCCCCCAACACTTATGTTAAGGAGAAGACTAGAAGTATAATAGATTATTTTAGTTGAGTGCCACTAGACAAGGATGCATCTTGGTCAATTTCAATCACTCATGGTTGATTATATTCACATTCATCTCTGTTATTGTTGTTGGTGCAGGATAGTCTAGGTAGGGGCGAGAGAGTCCAGTGGTCTGACTGTTCGACTGTTTGATAGCTGACATTGGACAGTAGGAGAAAATCCTCGTTGGGTTTTGTCTTTTTGGAGGTTGTGTTTTTCAATGCATATCTTCATCGACTTTTGTCTTTAGCATAGAACCAGCCTGAATCCCTGTTCAGGGAATGTTGGTGAAAACACTATTGAAATTTTTAGTTGTGAGTCTTATGCATATTTTCAGACGGAGGCTAATTTTCAACATTTAGAGGCAAGAGGATATGGCATATTATTGCTGTGGCATAAGTGATCTGATGCATGATTAACAGAGTTTGGTAAATACACTGCCAGTGGTGTGGACATTGTTTTCCAGCTTGTGACCTTGCTTTGCCTCTGTGCTTACCACAGTAGTGACGACAAAATCTACAGGCAGGATAAATAGAAATGTGTGAATTATTGTTATGCCCTAATGCTACAGCAACCATGATGAAGGAACCATTTAAAATCCAAGGGCATTAGTAGTCCTGTTGACTGTGTACATACACAAAATCTGACTCGGATACTTGTGATCATTAGTAATGTGTTGTTAGTCTAGTTAAAATATGGCACTGAGTTTCTACTCTTATTTGTATCTGTAAGCATGCTCTAGTTACTTGAACCCCCCCATTTGAAGTCAACCTAAGAAGCTTCCTTAGGGCTAATATTCTGATTCAGTACTTAGCACAGTGTCACTGATATGTAAAAAAACATTTGTTGTTCATTAACAGAGAAAACATTTACTCCTTCTAAGATTTTCTACTGACTTTAGCAAATCTCTTTTTATGTGAAAAGTGCTGAAATGCCTGCAGGCCAGGTACAACATGAAGGTGTTCTACACCCATGCAGGCTGCACCTTGGTGGCTCTCAACCCCTTTCAGCCCTTCCCAGACCTCTACTCTCTGGATGTGATGAAGAAATATCACTGTGCCCCACAGCCCCAGGTATTTATGTACAACAACACAGCTCTTATTTAAACTAGCCCTTGGTGTCATTAACTTTTAACCTATCTGGTTCAATGGTTGTCCATTTTGGTTGTAGCAAGATCATTTCAAGATTTAGAATTTTTTTTTTTGCATACATAATGTCCATACATTTATTTCACTGGTATTTATGCTTGTCTGGTTGTCTACATTTTTGTCATCTTAGCCTCAACATCTATGACAGTTTATTAACATATACACACACCATGTTCTTCTGGGCAGGAGTTCAAACCCCACATCTTCATTGTGGCAGAAGAGGCCTACAGGAATGTGCAGTGTCTGCTGGAGCCTGCGAATCAGTCCCTGGTAGTCAGTGGTGAAAGTGGAGCAGGAAAGGCACGGCGCTGCTAAAATCAATAGAGACCCTAAAAGGGGGCATGGCTCCAACGTGTGATGATTTGGAACTGCCTTTTCTGATTGAGCAAAAATGATCAAAGCACTGTCAAGCATACTTTAACAATTTCGAGATACACTATTTCTTACTTATAGTAATTTGTTCTGCTATCAAACAGTATAGCGTTGTGTAAGAGGAACGCTGTTCATATTTGTGGATGACCATTAAATATACAGTAAATGTTTTATGTGTTCAATTTTGTATTTAGCCTTCTTTATTAAAGGGTCAGCGCTATGAAAAGACGGGTGCGCAGGGTATACACATACAGTACACCCTGCGTGGGCCGTGCACACGTGCATAGTAATTGGAGGCAAAACGTCATCTTAAGTATGCATGTTTAAGCTAGTGCAAAACACACTGGCCAAAACTGAGGTTTTAAAAGTACTACTTAAACTAAAATTTACACACTACCATTTTCACTACTGTATGGTATAACGGGTAGCAATGTGTAGAATGTTTGAGGTGTGCTTTAAATATGTATTTATTTTTTTTTATTCTATTTTTTAATTCTCGTCAGACATGGACATCGCGTTGCCTGATGAGGTATTATGCAACTGTGGCAGCTTCCTGTGCATTAGTGAACAGTCAGGACACAGTGGAGAGAATAGAGAAGAGGGTTTTGGACTCCAATCCCATCATGGAAGCCTTCGGTAATATGGCGTTTTTGTTTTTGATTCCAATTCAAATTCGTTACTGTGGACAGTGACTCAACCAGAGCCCTTTCACCCCCATGTACTGTAGGCAACGCCTGTACGCTGCGTAACAACAACAGTAGCCGCTTTGGAAAGTACATCCAACTCCGGCTAAACAGGTGTGTACCTACGACTGAGCCGCTAACTCTTCCTTTATGAAGTCACCACCCGTCATTAGCTTACTTTTGCGGAGATTATCTATAGGGCGGGTTAATGCGTTCCGATGAACACATCTTTGTCATCAAGGTCTCAGCTGCTGGTGGGGGCATCGGTGCACACTTATTTACTGGAGAAGACCAGGATGGCCTGCCAACCAGCTAACGAAAGAAATTTCCACATCTTTTACCAGGCAAGTGCCGGGAGTTGCTCCTATTTGCTTATACCCTAGCTGCGGCCCCCATATGGAAACATATTGAAGTGCCCTGCCTATAATGGGAGGTTTTAAATGAAATTCTGCAATACTATATATTCCATACTATTCCTTTCAAATGTACTGTAAATGCTGAAAGGGAATTGTATTTCAGATGATGAAACGGGCCACAGATGAGCAGAGGCGTGAGTGGAAGATGCCACGTGGCCAGAGCTTTACCTGGCTTCCAAATGCTGAAAAATCAGTGGAGGGTTAGTTGCTATTTTTTCTGTATTTTGGACAATTAAAAAAAAAGTATTGAAATGGTTATTTACTTTCCAATGGTTTCTGTTGGTCACTTTGATCTTGATTGGAATGTCTCGCAGAAGACTGTTTTCATGAGACTGTGGTGGCGATGGTTCACCTGGGAATCGACGCAGAGAGGCAGGGACAAATATTCAGGGTACGTTTATGTTCCTAGCTGTAGTCTGACCTGTTGCTGTTGATCGGCATCCTTCGTAAGTGGTGCATCTCAATTTATGTCTGTGCTGTGTTTCAGATATTAGCAGGAATTTTGCAGCTGGGGAACATAAACTTCTTTTCGTCGGTGGACGAATCACAACCGTGCGACTTAAAGGAACAATCCAAAGGTATTGCATGTGATTGTGGATAGTTAAGTTACCTGTAAGGTCACGTGTTCCTTTTTGACAGCTACCACCAACCTAGAACATTTATGCTTTGCTTGAACAATTGTGTGTGTGTGTGCCAGATCATTTATCTATGTCTATTGGGTGCACTAAGCTTCAATATTGCAAGCCCTTAATGAACAAACTCCTCCATAATACACATTGCCATGATGTCTGTAACATAAAACATCTAAAAGAATCTCTCATCTATGGCAGACTTCCTGCAGAGAGCTGCTGAGCTGCTGGGTGTCCCTGTAGAAGACCTGCTGACCTTTCTGAGGGTGAGGATGTTGCAGGCAGGCAAGCAGAGTGTCGTCAAGCCCTGCTCCCAGGCAGAGTGTGGCGTTAGAAGAGACTGCCTGGCTAAGGTCATCTATGCCCAGTGAGTACAGACGTAACCAGGCACGTTGGTGACAACTGATCCTGACCGTTCTATGATCCCTTTAAATTATGTTGTCCTTTTTAGCTACGGTCTATCAGCTAGTAACCATTTCTGATGTTTATTGGTTATGTATTGAGCTAATAGACTTTTGGTTACAGCTTGTTTGAATGGCTGGTTACATTCATCAACAACAGCATGTGTGCAGACAGCTCCACTTGGTGTAATTTTATAGGTACAGTATACATAACAAGTTCCTTTGTCTATGCTGAATACATAGCTAAAACATATATACATATATATTTTATTTAGCAGTCTCACACAGTCTGTGTGATCTGTAGGTCTCCTTGATGTGTACGGCTTTGAGTGTTTTCTGACCAATAACCTGGAGCAGCTCTGCATCAACTACGCCAATGAGAAACTCCAACAGCACTTCGTTGCCCACTACCTCAGAGCTCAGCAGGTCGTTTTTGGCATCTTACATTCTAATTAGGTAATCAGACAACCCATTAAATGAATGGGTTGTCTGATTAATAACTCAGGTGTGGTGGCATTGTCCCACTTCTGATGTGAAGCACAGAATTTCCCATCTTTTTGTGTCTGCTGGCTATGTAAACACTAGCATGCTTACTTTTGTACTTTTTAACTCCCAGGAGGAATATGTGTTGGAGGGGTTAGAGTGGTCCTTTGTCAAATACCAGGACAACCAGAGCTGCCTGGATCTGATAGAGGGAAGTCCCGCCAGCATATTCTCTCTCCTAAATGAGGTCTGTTGGCAATTTTTTGACCCATACTCAAATCACTCCATCTGGTAAAGTATTTATTCATCAATGCCATGTTTTTTTTGTTTTGTACCTGTCAAACCAGGAGAGTCGTCTTAACCGGGCCTCCGATACCAAGAAATTCAGGGTTCGTCTAGAGAAGGAGCTCTGTGATAATGCTAACATAAGCTGGGATAAGTTTAGCAAGGAGCCACACTTTACTGTGGCCCACTATGCGGGCAAAGTCAGCTACCGGATAGAGGGTATGATGGAGAAAAATAAGGTAAGCAAAAAAAAATCCCACTGGTGTTTTACAAAAAATGTCTAGAAGCTGATCAATAAAATCTGAACCTTAACTGTTGTTGAGGTCATTTTTTATTTTATTCTCTGACTCCCCAACGTAGGACTCAGTGCCACCAGAGCTGACCACTGTGCTTCAAAACTCCCAGAACCCTTTGCTTCACCAGATCTTTGCTGACAAAACACAGACAGAGGACTCAACATCTAGAGGACATAGCAAGGTGGTCACTGTGGTCTCCAAGTTTAAGGTGAGAACAATTGGGGAAATACATTTTTAGATGTGGTAGCCATCGGCTCTATCCAGTTCAGAGTTTGGTTAAGATTAGGCTCCTCCCGATTATCGTCTAGTCAGTTGGCCAGTTAGAATACGTCTTGTTAAAAATGACTTCATTAGTTAGGACAGTCACTTGTTCAGACGTGTTTTATGTGACTGTATATTGTCATGGTTCTGACCTGGACTGTAGAACTCTCTGGAGAGTCTAATGAGGATTCTCCACAGTACCACTCCTCACTACACCCGCTGCATCAAACCTAACCCAGACTGCAAGCCGTTGACCTTCGAAAAGGAGGAGGTAGGGGGAGGTTTGCTTTGGTATCTGGCACAGTGGCTGCTGGAACATACCTTGTAGCCATGACGCTATAAACACAATGGAAGAACCCACAATAATGCAATGTTTCACCAGGTAATCATGCAGTTGGAGGCCTGTGGGATTGTGGAGACTATACACATTAGTGCAGCAGGCTTTCCAATAAGGTATTTCATTTTAACCACTTTTTATGCTGAGTTTGTTTGTTTTACTTGTTTTGTGTTACAGTAAGTCTAAATTCTGTTGGGTAGAATTCCTTTCAACAGCTTTGTGCAACGTTACGGGTTGATTTCCACTTCTTCACCGCCATGGGATCATTGTAATGGTACGTGTGATATACTATGTGATATACTATAAATACTATAGTGGCTCTGCGTGTTGGAGGTCAACTTGAGCATTTATAGTATATGTGATTATGTAATGGGTAATTATATTTCCTTTCTTTAGATCGGCTGGCTCCTTTTCCTTCACTGGCTCTCTCCTTAGATTTGATCCTCATCTCTATTCTTTCTTAGACGCTTAATTTTTTAACAAACATATTTTTTAGAACTGAAAAGGTACAGTTTATAAATACTGCATGCTTCTATAATCCCCACAGCCTGCTTGTCATGATTTTCTTTTGTGATGGTACCCTGTTCATACAGTTCTGACTATTGTATGTTTGATTGGTGCTTTCATTGTTCATTGTTGTGCCCACTGCCCACTAAACCTACAGTACATTTAGGCACTAAACACTGCCAAATGTAGGCTGTCCACTGCCTTTCTCACATTTTATTATATAGGCCTTCTCCATTCAGAGCTGCTGGCGTAGGTACCAGTGTCGCAAACACCATGCCCAGAGACAGGCCGCTACTCTGATCCAAGCAGGTAAAGCCATAAATGCCCTGGCAGTGCCCTGCGCCATGAGGTCAGTGTGATTGGCATTGCTCCAACAGTTTTAAGTCTGCTTGTGTGGCCTGTATGTCTGGCTGAGTTGTGCCAGTTTGTGTCTGTCTGTACACACGGTCCAGACTCTAACTTGACTGTACTTATGCCTTTAGAGGCACCACTCATTCAGATGACCACAGCTCATCCGATCACCTGTTATTGAAGCATGTCCTGGCAAAACTCTAGAATTTATTCTAGTCATTTATTTATAAGCCCTTAATGACAGTCTCAAGTGACTTCACAAGCCTGCCATCCACACAGGAATTAAAGACACCCTCAGTTTGACCCGCAATTTAACAAAAAAAAAATTTTTGGGGGGGGAAAGAAAGATGGGATTTATTAATATGTATACAAATGATGATATATTCACTGTATGAGGCCTAAGGTTGTTTAACCCTTGGGTCTCATTTTTTAAAAGCCCCATCAAAACACTGCCATCAAAATATAATATTTTCCACTTTCACTTGAATCTTTTAACCAGCATCAGTCCTGATCATAACTACCAAATTTATTTTTTTTTTTAACCCCATCAAAACAATGCCATGAACACATGGAATAGGGCAAACATGTTCCTGGTTTCCACTAGGGGACTATAACCTGTTCCTGTCTCCCTACACATCAGTTTGCTCTAGAAATAAAGCAAAACTACAAGACCACTATGAATAATATTTATTTTTCAAAATTCTATAAACATGAATGAGAGTGAGAGAGAGATCGATCGATATCGGTTCATTTGCAGGAGATGCAGAAAGAGCAGGAGTGTTCCTTACAAATGCATTTGCTGCATTTGGTGCAGGTGATGGAGATTTGTCTTTTTTTGCCTGTGCAGAAATAAGCGGGAGGCGGTAAACCCACTTTTCCCACAGTGGTCGGAAAGCTGCCATCTTGTCCTCTTTATAACGCGCATGGCGCTCCCGCCTGTCGTCGAACCTGATATTGGAGTTAAGCATACAGAATCTGGCGTGGGGCATGGTGGCCCTGAATATGGGCCGGCCGGTGTGGTCATCCCACAGGCTCTTGGTAGTTTCATTGCTCGACCTATACACCTCAGACAAAATAAGAAGCCCGATGAAGGCCTCCACATCAGTTATATCGACGTCCTTCCAGTCCGACTGGGAACGTCTGCCTTGGACGTTTGTCCTGTCCACAATCAGTTTTAGTATCTCTTCTGTGAAGAATAGGTCGAACGTGGACTTTACCGTTGTCATGCGAGATTTTGCGTAATGGGTCGGGCCAGGTGGCAACCGCTTCATTTGCGAGTACCGGAGCGTCTCATCGTTAGTGGACGACCAGATTAGTCCGCTCTTTGATTTCCATGTGTTTGCGGTCTCCTCCGTGCCATGGAGCTCCTCGCTCTCACTTAATTCATCGGAGGAATCAGGAATTGAACTTCATCGTCGTCCGTGTCACCATCCGTTACTCTGCAGTCAGACCCCGGCTCGTTGTCTGGCTCGTTGTCCGGCGCTTGTTCGGTCGTGAAGCGTATCTTCATCTTTTCAGATACTATGGCCATACAGCAGAGGTAGCCTACGTATTTCTACAAACTTTGGTCCAATCGAAGCTTCTGTTTCTTCTTCTTCTTTTTGTTTTATGGCAGATTGCAACCATGACTTTAAAGATGCATACCGCCACCTACTGTATCGGAGTATGTAGCATGAACTATGTTCTTTGGGACTATTTTATATAATTAAAAAAATTATAATAATTAAGAAATTACCCTAAATCCTATTATATATCCCTATATTTTTCAGATATTGTATGATAGCTTTCTGTGTATCCTTTACCCCATCACCTGTTATGCCTAATAATCCTTCAAGGTTCCACTTCCTGCCTGATTTGTCTTTTGATTTAGCCTCATCCTCTCATCCCTATCTTTCCTACAATGTAATAATATATGTTCTACATCTTCCTTGGACCTACGTTCTAAACATTCATCTGAATTACTTTTGCCTATAAATATATATAATGTTTTATTTAACCCTGTATGATCAAACCTTAACCTGGTTAAAACGCTCTCCTCTCTTCTTTTCCTTCTATTCACACCCTTAGCATTAATAGATTTTTGCAAACTGTAATATTTCCTTCCACTTTTATCCACATCCCACCTGTCCTGCCATTTCTCAATCATTTCTTTTTTGATTATTGCCTTAGCTTCATCTTTCCAAGGGGTATATTTATGACATTGTTTGTCCTGGTTAAGTAATTTTTTTTTTTTTTTAGCTATTTTGTCTGCTCCCTCATTCCCTTTTATACCTACATGGACAGGTACCCAGCAGAATCTATCCGTATTCTCTGTAATCTAAATAAACTTTGTTGAATTTCTAGAATTAGATCTTCGCTATTAGATTTAATATTTTGAATACTATAAAGGGCTGCTACAGAATCAACACAACACACCACTCTATCTGGTTTTATTTCCTCAACACACTGCACTCCTACAATAATCGGCATCATCTCTGCCGTGTACACTGACGCCATGATCAGCTAATCTTTTCCCAATGCTTACATTCATTGTGTGTGTGTGTGTGTGTGTGTGTGTGTGTGTGTGTGTGTGTGTGTGTGTGTGTGTGTGTGTGTGTGTGT
>JAOEHI010025499.1:0-26160 GCA_025447815.1 Percopsis transmontana
CCCGCCCCTCTTCCTATCTAATATAATTTTTTTTAAAATTTTTAAATAACCAAACCCCCCCCCCCCCCCCCCCCCCTCACCTCCGCTCCGCTTTGAGACACTGGTCTAGAGTGTTTAATTTGTGTGCATGCTAAATTCTGAACGGGGAAACGGGACATGCGTGATTCATACAATTTTAGAAAACCTTTGAGTTCTGCAGAAATACTGTCATCCACTTCCCACATGCATTAATTGTCTAGTTGTGTGGAAATGCGATGGAAGCTTTGATATTCAGTTCACACACACACACACACACACACACACACACACACACCGAAGCCACAGAGCCTATATGCAATGCGAAACCATGACTAATGACTGTACACACTGTCGCCTCACACATGAGTAAAGTTTGTTTGATCAACACAAACAACAACAACCTGACTGTAATTTGGCAAGATAAGATAGGAGAATCTACAACTGAGGAGCACAGGCCTAGAAACATCACCACCTCGATAGGAATTAATTAGGCTAACACTGTAACCTTTGCACTATTGTGCTTTTCGAGTATTTGCGCTTTTTAGGTGTAGACACCTCTGCAATTGTCTTCGGTGGTGAACAGTATAGTGATGCACTGCAGTATGCCGCCAAGTGTCACCGACAATTTTGCGCACACAACACTCGGAAATGTCAGGCGCAAATGACATTAATATTATTTACTTTATACTTTACTTTTATTAATTCATTGTTATTTATGTTTATTATCTCTCTGAAAACACTCACCTCTGTGCAGACTGACACACGGCTCTGCATGTGTGCGCATGGACTTACTGTAGATTCGCACACACACACACACACACACATCTTACATGCAAGTCACTTTCCTTTCAGATAATGTCAATGGCAAGATAATAATTTAGATCAAATCTGGGCTTGGGTGTGAGCTATGCTCCACTTAAATGCAGACGCTGGGTAGCCAACCTCTTCCTTCTGCTCCTGTACAGAACTATATCTGTTGACAAATACAAATATCTAGTTTATTAACTAATTATCAGCATACATACATGCACAGTATCTGGGAAAGATTATTTAAGGCCACGGGGCTAACAGATGCAAACCAGTTGATTTTCACTGTCAATGATGTGAGTTTCACTTGTTCAATTGACCAAGCCAAGGGTATTTATGCCTTTATATGCAGGGAGTTGTACTGTATAGTCTGTGTCTAATCAAAAACCATTTTGGGGAAAACAATTTGATTAGAAACAAGGCCATTTTAATAGTTGAAGATTTGTGTCTTATGTTTGTAGATATTTGTTGATTTATCAGATGTCATTATTATTCAATTTATATGAATATGTAATTTTAATCATTATTAAATTGGTATAATGATTTTTTTGTTATTGTTATCACTACACAAATGACTACATTCAAATCTTTATATTTACAATGGAGTACACGCAGTACATGCCAATACCTCCATACTTATAGTAACATTTGATACTATGGTTCATAAACAGGATTTAGGGTAGCCTGGGTCCAGTCCCCATGAATCGTAGCCACACGCACCTATTCATACTGTACTACGATCCCAGCTAAACTACGAAACATACTTGCCTGTCCACGATTCACTGGTCTGGAAACCAGGCTATAAGGGTGTATAAAACATGTCATACCTGATTAGAAACTCAAAAAGATGAAAAAAAAAAGATGAAAGATGGAAGATGAAATGAATAAATAACTACATTGAATGAAAATAATCAAATCTAATATACTTGGTGTGTTTTGGGGAAATTATTTTGATGTGCTTCTGACCTACAATCATTATTTTAGTTTTAAGTATTTAGATGCATGCTTTCATTATCTAATAGCTAGAAATCTAAAAATCTTATATCTATTTTTTTTTTACAGTAGATACTTTTATGCAATATTTGATCTGTGTATCATCATTCTTTGGCCCTTATATACAGTATGTGTATGGTAGTTTCCATAGATCACACTGTTCTCCATACATGACTTGTTTTATCCCTAGCGTGTAAAGTTCTGTTGCTGTGTCTGTCTCTGTGTGTTGATGATTACAATGCACCAGCATTCTACCAAGTCACAATCAAGTCAAAATTAAAATGCTGATTCTGATGCTGACTTTCCAGCAATTACGTTTAAAACCTCATTCTTCAAATAAAAAGCAAGCAAGAATCTTAAAAAATCTTAAAAATAATTTCTAAGAATAATTTCTAAGAAGAACTGAGTTAACTTTTTCAAAACTCTTCACATAGTTGTCTTTACCAACAGTTCACTAAGGCCCAAGAAAACACTTCATGTCTAAACTGATTGTATCAAAATACAGCTGCATTACTGTAGTTTGCTCCCATCAACAGTTTTTTCACTCATAATGACCAACAAGAACCACTAACAACAATTAGCATCACAGTCGATCCAGCATTTTATGGCATTCTTTGAAATAGTACATAACTTTACTCTTTTGTATATATTTATTTTTCAATAATTGTTGATAGTAACATTGATGTCTCATTTAGAAAAAAAAGGTTCCCATTACAAGAAGGCCACCTCTTGACAGTATAAAATACTGTTCTACTGTTCTACAGAAACAGGTCGTAGTAATGCGGTGGCTTCACTGTGCTCTACTCTTTCTCCAATGTTCAAAAAACCGAAATGGAGCCAAAAAATGAAACATTACTGTAAAATGCGCAAACACAATGCTCAAACAAAACAAAACCTTGTATACTGTACCTCTTTTTGTACGATTTTGAACATACTTCAATATTGTATTGGCGTCGTATTGGCTCCATTTGTGGTCCATTTACATTTTGTAGGTTTCAAAAGTAAATTTGTAAATTTGAAAAGCGTATACACACATTTGCAATATGTGCTGTAGATACCTGGAGTTTTGGTGGTGATTGAGTTTGAATGAGAAAATAATTAAAATTTTTAATTTTGGCAGATGAAGTCACTGAATTCATTATCTGTTAATGCAATGAAAAATGGTGCATAGTTTGGTCCACATAGACTTCACCAGTAATAAACACAAGATTACGGTAAGAAATGCATGTCATCAATTGCTCGTAATCAAACGCTGTGTTGTACAGAGAGCTTACCTTAAGCTGCAAAGCAAGACCAGTTATTCTATTATAAGGTCTGACATGAGCGTTCTTTCAACCTGCCCTTCACGTTTAGAGACTTTAACAGGACAATCTTCGAGACGTACAGAGGAACAATTAGGAGACTTTGCTTGTAGCTCACAGCAATAGCATCAGCACTTATCTATGTTCTCTGAAATGCTTACAGGCAGAGGGGAAACCCTGAATGCTGCCTCAGATCCTAAAGATTCTTTGACAGCAACTGACAGTCAGTCTCATAACTTTTATGTTCAAGGCTTGAGCGAGGTATAAAAGCCACAATCACACACGTATCAGAAATGCAGACAAGAGACATATACTGTCTGGCAATACACATTAAATATTGTAAAAAGACAGAGAAAAAGTGAGAGAGAAAGCAGAGGTGAAGTGTGCTCTTGTCTGACAGTCTAGAAAGGTGAAGAAGCAGTGGGGTGAACTATATGAACCAGACACTCACCAACTGTCTAGTGACTCAAACAGTCCGCCGTGGAGAAGGTTGACCCAGCTTGAATCATGTCTGTGAATGACATTTGAGTTCTGATACCGGCTTAGGTAAGAGACCAACAGAGTGATTTCCTCCTCTGCATTCTCAGTCCCTCCTCTTCAAGTCCTCTCCATTGGTTCATTGATTTTTTTACAAAATGGGTGAATTTGAGCAACTCAAGATTACCTTAGAACCTGTGTGTATTAGAAACACCTCTATTTTACTCAAATCCCATTTGAGTGATTTTGCAGTTCACATTAATGTTGAGATATAGCGGGTGTACGCATCACCACACAATGGGAACAATATAATGGTGAAACGTGAAAAACATAGGATCAATTGTGCTTGCATAATAATGCTTTTGAAAGCGTCTGTTTGAGAATGCACACCTGCGTGTGTGTGTGTGTCATTTGCATCTATGCCCTAAGCCTTATAATGTCACTGTGTCTAGCCGGCCAGCTAGTTTTTCAGTGGGCAGAGGCTCAGAGACTAAACCACTTAAAAGACATGAGTCTATGACAGGATATGTGTCAGGCATGCAGGCCAGCGGTGCAGGTCTTGATGTCAAATGAAACCTGCACACCTCAAATGATTTTTTTTAATACAATCTAGATAGCCTAGATACGATCAATATTAAGTGTATGCTGAAAGAATTTTGTTGTTCGAGAGGTCTCTATGTTCCAGAGGCTATCATGACATCCTCATTGGTGACCACCTGGGATTCTTTTATTATATTGTCATACAACAGTCAGTGTTGGGGGTAAACCATTAAAAAGTAATGCATTACTGTAATCACATTACATTTGTCTGGAATGCAGTAATGTAACGCATTACTGTTCCTAAATTCAGTAATCACATTACAGTGACTAATCAAACAGTTACTAATTAATTAATTAATATGTAGTTCTGCTCTTTGGGCTGGTTTTTACCGGCTTTGTGGTATTATTTTATTAAAGAGAATAATAGGAATGATCTTGTGTATATCCTCCTTATTAGGATAGGGATTTGTGCTGATATGTGGGCATATGTAAGGTTTAACGTTATGTTGTTAACTGGCAATTAGGTGACAGTGCGGAGTAACGCAAAAGTAATGTAACGAGCAGTGTAATGAATTACTATCTACAGGGAGTAAATAAGTAAAGTAAGGCATTACTTTTTTTAAAGTAACGAGTAATGTGTAATGCATTACTTTTTTGGAGTAATGATACCAACACGACTTCTAATACTCCTACTTCACTCCTACAGTGCAGTAGGAGTGAAGTCACCAAACCAAAATATTTCAAACCAAAACATCTCTATCTCTGTTTTCAAACAGTACACACAAACAGTCATTATGGACACAAATCGAAGAGTTTATTAGTTGAATAGGTTTATTATTTGATAATACATTATATTATTTTGTAATAATTTGATAATACTAAGCACGCTTAATGCCAGATACTCTATGGAAAGTAGTTTGGTTACTTTCACATTTACTCACAGTACGTTCATGTTTTTATTACTTTGTCCACTTGGCTGTCTATAGTTAATGTCCTTAATGTATACAATTTTAACCAAAATAATAAAAAGGTGTTAAATATGACATCACCATATTAAGCGCGCGTTAGTGAGTTTGAAAGGAGAATTTTGTGACAATCACAGTCAACAGTCAATTTTACAGTATAATCAATTATATCAGATGAACGATGTACTGTAGGCTGGTTATCCCAAAACCTATGCTCGGCACCTTAAAAACTGAATAGAACTGAATAACAGTTCTAGTAAAACAGTAAAACACAGATAAATTATAAGTAGGTCGTATATCTCAACTTCTAGCTTGTCACCTATCACTTTCACGAGGCGATACGGGGCTGTAGGCGACCAGTATGCGCATCTTGACCTATACCGAAAATGAATTCAAGTGTGCTCAAACCACCGGACACATCAGTTTGTCTCACCGTTCGTAGGAAGTCACTGTAGTGTCGACCACCTAAATGTCACCATGGCTGGAACGAGTTGAGAGTCACGGCGTGTTGCTCTGCGGTTTAGCTTCCAGTAATATCAAGACTGTCTACCCCACACACCCCCAAGCCACAGTAATTGTTAATCCATGCTGCAGACATAATGGCTGTGAGTAACTGTATCTGTGTGTTTGCGTGTCGGGGGGGTTGACAAATGTCTGCTTGAGGAATTGCAGCCTATGTTCACTGTTGACTGTCACATTAAGGGTCACCGTGGCTCTGATTTATGATCTCTCTACCTTAACGTACAAGGGGTAAGGGTTTGCCCTCCCCGCACCAGTTAGTTTCACAATTTCTTGTTGAATGAATCAAAGTGCTTGTGTGCTGAATAAAAAAATGAAGGCAACCGACGTGATACAATTCTGGTTCATTTGACTCCCTTCAGCTTCACCACAGCACAGTTGTGAACTTCAGAGGAACCGCTCTCAAGATGACTGTGTTGGAAGCTTCAATGACAAACTGACATTACATCTGCGGGACCATTTCACAGTAATCTGTGTAAGCAGGGTCTACCCGTCAACAGAGCATTTCAGTATTGTGGTTTGGAACAAGTTAGCCAGTGTAACCTGGTGTTTGGGGATGGGGCTTGAGTTTTTTTGTAATGTGGATGGAAGAAGTGAAGCTTACTTACGCTCCATAAATTGACCCTCAACTAAAATAGTGCTTGAAAACTGTGACAAGGCAACACACGGTGCCTTAGATTGGTTTGCTTAAATAGGCGTACATTTCTGACGGAGATTACACTATAGTAAAAGTTAACCCTAACTGCGTCCCTCTTATCATGGTAAACATTATCTCTGTTGCTGCTGCATATATTTAATACTGTAAGCTATTTTGAATCAGGTTAGAAGATTTCAGATGTCACTTTTGGCAATGGAATAGTCTACAGAGAAAAGAGATAAGAAAGAAATAGGAAAATGTTCAAATATAGTTTGTTAAAAGGTCAGGAAAGAAAAATAACCTAATGTCCTATTAAACGTGCTGTAGGTAGAATTTAAGATCTATACATTTAGTGTAATTTCTTAGAAATACCATAGACATCCATCAGCTATCAGTGATCAAATGCTCTGTGAGAATATCTGCTCTAGTTGATAGCCCCTGCATCTATATAAGTTCGATTTTTGACGCCACCTGAAAGAATTCAGGGCCTTTTTTCCCTGATTGGACCAGCGAATCTATCTTGCCTGTCAATCACGTGAATGCGCGCACACAGCTACAACAGGTTTGTCAATGGCGCTTCGCAATGGCAGACCAACGGGCTCCAGAGGGAGGGAGCAGAGGTTGCGGGGGTGGGTTTTTGAGTTTCAGAATGTTACTCTCTTTCGTTCATTTTTAGCTAGCTCTCTTTGCAACTCTCAAATCCTACCTACAGCAGCTTTAATGGCTGAAATTATACCGCTATAGTTTGGTCTCAGTAAGGTGATAAAGGCCTTAATATAACCATATCATGACCACTCACTGAGATGTTACGCTCTGGTTAAGTTCTAACTGTTGTTTTTCAAACATTTTTAGTAGCTACACAGTGCACAGTCGTATAATGGTAAATGTACAACGCTAGTGTAAGATGAATCCCATCTCAATTTCATTTAGGCACACAAATGTGTCTTTCTATGGTAAGCAAGCATAGGTTTTTATTTTCTAAGAACTCAGTAAATACACCACTTTTCCTGTGTGGGTGACCTTGGGTTCCCCTCCTTCATCATTACTTTTATGTTACAGGGTAACATAACCAAATAACATGATGAGTAGGCTTATTTGAGTTCATGAATAATTTGGTATCTTACGTGTGTTTTGCCTTCATTGTATTTATTGAGTGGAATTATGGCATCATTCTGTGAAGTGTGTAGTTTTCCTCACCATGAACCACATGGAGGCAAATATTGACATTCATTGTGAAAGTGGAAGGAATTTAAAAGCACAGATCCAGTATTTCATGGGTCATTTGCCATTTTATTACACTAATATTTAGTTCGATCAGATGTCAGTTTCTCAGATTGACTGAAATACATTTACACAACATAGCACTATCTGCCAAATTATAATAATATCCGTCTCTTTAGACCATGTCTTTTGGTATTAAGTATTGAATGAAAATGAAGAAAATCTCTCTAATTGACATAATAAACAGCCTTAACATCACTGTATGATAATCTTAACCAGACTGTATACATTTCTAACATTTAGTTACACATCCTCCCTAAAGCAACCGGTACATGACTAATAGTTTGGGTTGTATAGTTGTGCTTAGTGCCAAGACTTGTCAATTGGGTGTAGGCTAAAAGCCTATCTTGATTTTACACTGATAAACGTATATAGGTGTCAATACAAGCTTATAGAATTACAGAACAGCCCAAAAGCATGACCCTTGATCCAATTATTACATAGAAATAAAAAATACATACATCCAAACCACAGAATTGTAAAAGGCAATGATGCAGCAATTAAAATCTCGAGAACCATGGTTTATATTTCACTGAGGAAGGGGACATACAGACCAACAAAGAAGTATAGAATTTGACAAAAGACAAATGTATGAATGTGTGTTAACTACAGTACACCATTCTAGAAGTCTGCTAAATGCTGGTAAGAAACCTTCAGTGGTTAAGGAAACATAGGCAAGCTTATTCTGATCTATGGTTTTAGCAGTATCAATACAAGATTGAATGACATAGTGAACATACAACATTTTAATCCACTAACCAAGCTGTACAAATTATACAAGGACCAATCTCTTCTCTTCAACTGTCATGGTACAACCATGATTCTGGTTGACAAAATCAACAATATCAGGAATTTTGAAAAATAACTCATACACTCAAAGCTTCTTTTGCCTGTTCCAAAGCGAATGTTACAAATTAAAATGTCATGTTACAAGTGAAAAAAAAAACCTCACCTCTGAAGGGAGGAATGTCAATCCACCAGGTTTAAACTTTCACCAGAGAACAAAAAGATAGAATGAATGAGTAAAGAATGGTGAGGATGATAAAAGACTACAGGCCTACTGTTACAGAAAGAATCTAACATACAAAAGTAACTTCACTCTACAACGCGCAACCTCTCAGAAATAACTTGTGTCAATATATCAGAAGAAATCTGACCAGAACACCATTAAATAACCAGTAAAAAGGGGGGCTGTTCCCTTTATTTACCTACACTGTATACAGCAGGCTATATGGATCATAAGTGTGCCATGGTAGAATAAGCTAATGAAGATAACTTTGGCTACCTTTGATTTCTTTTGTAGCATCAATAGTACTAACAAATAATTCTCTTGAGTAGCCTATGAGATGTCAAATTTGAAACCTTGTGAAGCAAAAGATTTTAGTGTTTTACTCTCATGGTTTGTGACTTAACACAGACACTGACTTGTTAACTACTAAGTCTATGGCCTCTCTTCAAACTAAGCACTCAGCCGGACTTCATAATACAGGTACAGTATATGTTTCGATACACACCATAACAAGTGAAAACAAACCAGCTACCGTAAGACGAGGTTGCTATGCTACCAGGTATGTACCGTCTGGCTATTCCTACAAGGTCTACAATGGTGATGACGCACTACTGAAAAAAAAGATGGTGTCTCAATGAGTATTTTAAATACATTCAGTCTGAAATTACTGTATTGTCGTCTTGTGCTGGTTTTTACAACAGTCCGTTTTCAATCAGCCATGTTAGGAAAAATGTTTCTCCTTCTCCAAACAGCACAATTTACTCTTTTTATGTAGTTTTCCATTACATCAATGCAAATTAATAATAGAAATAATCCTAGAATCTAGACGTAAGTTTTTTTTCCTTATATTATATACAGTCCATTTTCAATGGTGTCATTCGAACTTTTAAAAAGAAAAAAAAAGGAAACAATGACAATAAATACGGCAACATCATACAACAAATTGTCATGCTTTAATTAAAACAATGAAATAAATAAAATAATGACTACTTTGTTTACAGTTATTCAGGCAGCAGTACATGGAAATAAACTATCATTCACTGAATATGCTCGATACATTTGACCTACAAATGAAGGGCAGATCAGAAGTCCTAAACATGATTTGCATCATTTCGCTGCATGGATCTGTATGCTATTTTTGGCCTGCTATGTGTTTGATGTAAGCCAGTGAAACAGACATGTCTCTCACACTCAAAAGAAACATCCACTCTGTGTTTACAGTAATGCATCAGTGTTAGGGTTGGCTCACGGGGTTAGCCTGGTGATAATCTCAGTGTAAACCTATTTATAAAAAAGAGATGTTATCAGCGAGTAAGTTTACAATGAAAATGATATTATAGTTTAATTAGTTTCTCATTCACAGAGACATATCTCCAGCTGTGGTAAAAATTTGACAAAAAGCTTAACAATGAAAAATGAATACTATAAAGTACAAATTATTTTGAGCCAATAGGAGCAACAGTTAAGGTCAGGACTCTAAGATGGTATTCCCCTCTACAAGGAGAGTAGGCTATATTTATTGTTGGCCAGGGTTATTTTAAAGCATTCAATCTATTCTCTGATTCTAATCCAGATGAATGAGAGATTACAGCAGGTGAGATGAAGTGCTATTATATATTCTCTTTCACATTCAGGTAATGAGGATGGAGCATAGTTGGTCATTTACAATGATTTCGGAACGTTATTGTCATTTGTCTTTTTATCAAGTTATTTTGCAATCACAATACATCATCATCAACTAGTGTTATGATCATGTGTTGCTGGCATCCCAGCATGTGTGTGTGTGTGTGTGTGTGTGTGTTTGCAAGGCGTAAAAGAAGTAATTTGAGATAGAAGCCCACACTTAGCACCTCAGTTAATTTGTTCGAAGAATTTATAGGTGGGGTTTTCATAGCCGTGGTTCTGCATTTTATTGAGCTGGCGTTCCTCAGGGGTCAACATGGGGTCAACCTGCTGTGAGACAAAGAGGGTGAGGGATTAATACACAAGCGGGCCAACAAGAGTAATGCTGGCCAGTTTCCAGCCATTTTCCAGAGTTACGTCTTTAGACACTCCCTCAATTACATCTGTTAGTGGACGTGTCAAAAAAATAAAAATAAAATAAATGACTTCTTTCTACTCTGTTAGATCAGCTCTAAGACTAAGCACCTTGCAGTAGCACTTATTGACTGTTGCAAGAGTGAACGGTAACTTTAGACTATTGCAATTATTGACTGTTTGGAGGAGCGAATGATAAACCTTAGAGTAATGTTCTGCAAATGCATAGGTGAAGTAGCCTTGTTACATGATGCTGCGCTTATCCTAGGAGCATGTTATGTGCTTGCAAAAACTGGGGGTTAACCAGTTCAACTGTTGACAAATGTACTGATTGTAAGTCGCTTTGGATAAAAGCGTCTGCTGAATGCTGTAAATGTAAAATGTCTCACTGTTTGGACTCTGGGAATCCCTAAGGACTTTTTACTTGATTTACTCAAGTAGCTATTCCATAGGCTTGTATTGAATGCCCTGGGTGTTCAAAGGACACACATGACTCTCTACCTGTCCCTACCAATCACAGTCACACACAGCCATGCAGGTGCGGTTTTGTCCGACAGGGACAGCCGGAGAACAGCTTGCTGCATTTGATTGGTTAAAGGGGGAAGTCCGTTGGGTTCGTACCTCTACAATGCCGTGGCTGATGGTGCCGTATGGCTTCCTGCGCACGAGCAACAGACTGATCACCATCACCATGGCGATGGCCACAGCCACCACCAGCAAGCCCACCATGGCCCCTCTGTTGAACGTCTCCAAGGCATCAGGTTGCTACATGGACATTGAGATATTATTTTATTATGTTAGTCACCAAGTGGAAAGGGAAACGATTCATTGAGACATTTGGAGCACAGTGATTCATTTCAAATCTTACCAGTTCATCTCTCTGTATTTCAGGAGACTTGTAGACCACCTGCTTAAGTTCTACAGAGGTGTTGATCTGCATGGGTGGGACATGGGGTGAGGGGTGTTAGAGAGAGAGAGAGAGAGAGAGAGAGTCAGCTTTGGGACACAACTCGCGGGAAAGAACGGGCTTCATTTATCAGAACAGTAAACACTGGATTTAACATAGGGGCCCTAACGTAAGAGAAACCAGGTTGACAAAACCCAACTGGGCAACCTGTCCAGGCTAAGCACAAAAATGGGAACACACACATCTAACAAAATATTGTACAAAATATTGACATAAAATAACAATATTATAGTATTTACACGTGTTGTTATATCTTTCGCTCACATGTACCGAAGACCAGAGACGGAGAGATTAGAACACACGTGATATTCTTGGGGAATACATAACATTGAGTAGGGTGTCAATTTGTGGAAAAATGTTAACTAATGTCGAAATATCACAATTAATATTTTCTCACCTTTTCCTCATATTCATAAGTAGGACCTCTTTCAGACGTGGTATAATCATATTCGTCTGCTGTGGGCACTGAGGAGAGATACAATGATGGAATACATACTGTATTGTCATAGTGGCAATTCTACGCATTTTATCTCATATCAGACTCACCTTTCTTATTAGGTTGTGATTCTACGGAAAAGAGAAGAAAGAAACATTTAGGCTAAGTACTAAATACTAAGTATTTTATACTCCTTTCTATTTTTTGTGTGTGTTTGTGTGTGTATGTGTGTATGTGTGCATATACAAATACATATACTGTCTCTGTGTGTGTGTGTGTGTGCATATACAAATACATATACTGTCTGTGTGTGTGTGTGTGTTTGTGTGTGTATGTGTGCATATACAAATACATATACTGTCTGTGTGTGTGTGTGTGTGCGTACCAATGCGGGGAGGGTAGGGTCTGTTCTGGAAGGCTCGCTCCTCCTCCTCTTCGTCGTCCTTGATCTCCTCGCTGTCCGCGGGCAGCAGCTCCTCGGTGGTGCGGGTCTCCGAGAAGGAGGTGGTCATGAGCTCGCTGATGTCCACACGCTCTGCCCGCACCAGCTCCTCTGCAAGAACGCACACACGCACACGCACACACACAGCGTTTCTCAGTGTGAGCCTCCCCAAGTGGCCGAGAGACGAAATGCGGGGGTCACGAAATACTTTCAAAATCTGGAAATTCATTTTTTTTAATAGTTTATTATTATATCCGTAATATAATATGCACATTAGCATCCCTTGCATGTTTGTTTATATATTTTCAGGTTAATTAACAGACAGTATAAATATATAAATATACAGTATATACAAAGGATTGGGATCATTGCTCTTTTAAACAAATACTTTCTAAAGCTGCCACCAAAGCCTCAGACATGGTAACATACGGATGTCATCCCGTAGCTCCTCGGCCAGCGCAGGGATCTTGTAGAGCAAAGCGAGACTCTGGTTCATCCTCTCCTCGATCACGTGGAGGTGTGTGTACACCTACAGGAAAACAACATCCAGTCAGGGCAAAAACAAAGCAAGACCATTTTGCTTCGAAACAAAAAGGTAGGGTTTCTCCCGAGAAGGGGTTTTTTCCTTTAAACTGTTGGCTGTTCAGCAACGATATTGGTAGCATTCAAGTATTTATTTACTATAGCCCCATGGGTCATGCTGAGACATACACACAATACTTATACTGTATAGTGAACACTGTAAAGCATTTTAATTCAAAATAATTATCTTACTCACATGTGCACTCCATGTGCACACACACACACACACACACACACACACACACACACACACACACACAGAGACACACACACACACACACAGACCTGGAATTTCATCTGCTCAGCTTTCTGGGGGTCCACGGCCTCAATGTGCTGATAATGCCGAAGTGTGTGTCTGCGGTCTTTCTGCTCTGCAGCCATGTATCTCTTCAGAGCCTGGAGCACGCGCTCTGGCTAGAAGGAGCAAAGAGGCAGCCGTGATGTATGAAGCCCAAAACGCTAGCCCTAAAATCAAGACTAAAGCAATCCCCTCAATCATTTACCTTCACCCGTGTGAAAACCTAGAACCATGCGTAGTTCATCTCGACATTTTTTCTAGACATAACGCGGCCAGTTCATTATTTTGAGTCAGGTCTCCCACCCCTCTGTACCAAAGTCCTTACAGACAAGTCTGGCCACTCGGCAGCCATCTTGGTAACTCCCGCGGGCAGTTATTTAACAAGACCCTATCTAAATGAATGGGGAGAGAGCCATAACTGCACACCAAAAACTGCATATCTAGAATCACCAGTTAAATCTCATTAAAACCGCTTAAAACGTTTGCCGACTTTGCCCATAAAATAATAATAATTAATTATTAATACTTTTACGAATTTTTGTTGATGTAAAAAAAATTGTGAAGTCATGTAAGTAATGTATAGAAGTGTGTGTATAAGATATTTCAAGTTGTTTTGGGTTTACAATTATTTTTATTAACTAATCCCAGCCCCTTTGAGGATAACCTGTTCTGCTTCACGCTGTTGCCGTCTCTCTTCACCTTACTTTTGACGGAGCAGGCAGAGTGGAGCTGCACTGGGCCATTAACACTGCATGTGTCTGATTTTAGTGCAGGCTGAAGTAAAGAGTTGTTTAGGGCAGCTGTTACAGAATTTTCTTTGGAACAACAAAACAACGCGGATTAGACACCGCTACACAACATCACGATTGGCTTAATAGATTTCCCGATCGGACGTTATAAAGCAGACGATAGGCTCTTTGGGGGGAGGGGAGGGATATGTGCTTCCAACCGCCACTTGTGGCGTGACGAACTTCTCCCATATAGTCTGTTCCAAATTCTTGAAGTGGCCTGTGTCTTCTATATAATGTCTCTGTCTACCTTTCGAGACCTTTTCCTTTCAGGTCAGACTACATCCTGCAATACACCAAACAAACGTATGTGGTAAACATAAATCTAAGTCAGCCAACCACATGCCTCTCACTTGCACAGCATCAGAGGTGGATAAACCATGTACAGAGAGTAAAAATCCTAACTAGGTTTTTGCTCCACCAAATGCACAACGCTATGGCATGATTTTGCTTCCCCTGCTGGTGAGCTGTGGTAGTGCGTGGTTGAAGCAAATTCCCGGTCAGGACTTTATCAGGTGTGGTATCAGTGGCTCCCACCTGTGGGGGCTCGGTTTGCACGGCAGTCAAGTAGCTCTCCAGGGCCAGGCGACGGTTGTTGTTGAGGGTGGCGACCACCCGGGCAAGATGTGTCTCCACCAGCCTCTGCCTCTCACCGGCCACCTGCTCCTCCAGGGTCTGTAACACGGACTGGAAGTGCTGGTGAGGGAGAGAAATGATGGATGGCAGAGGGGGAAAAAAAAGACAAAAAAGTAAGTGATAAAATGTAAATACTATAATGTTGATTATAAGGTAGTAAACCGTTCCGGTTTACCTCGTTTAGGGCCTGCCTCTCAGACTTCGGCAGATTCTTGGACTGATTGTCGGCTTCTGCCCATTCCTTCATGATCTAAAAGATAAAGATAATATACATATAGACGCATAATTTTATACTGATGTATAAGTTTTAATACATCAGGGGTTCTCAAACCTTTACTATCTCAAGCAATGATGACAAATGATTTTCATAGCATAACATAACAGCATACAAATGTACAGTATAAATGACCATTAACACAATTCAGTCAGACCACTCACGTCTTATGATACAAAAACGATTTATTAGGACATACGGTTAATAGTACGCTATTAACAATTTATCTTTGGCAGAATAGCTATTTCGGGGGGTTTCTACTCATCATACTGATAAGTATGGATGTATCGAAACAGCAGCTTTATTCCCCCGAATAGGCCAACATCAGACAGAAGTCTTAACAGCAATAACATGATGGCAAGCATGTAGTAACATATGCAATCATGATAACATAATACAATAATATGCATACACATAATACCCGTAATAGGGTCAAGCAATATCTGAAAACAACACTTAATATTCATATTTAGTGAAAATGAAAGACGTGTACAACAATTGAAAGCAAGCAAAATAGTAATGGAGGAGGGACTATTTAAAAGAACCTCCTTCATTCAATGGGCCAATGAGGTTGGTGTAGGTGTGTCAGCTGGGTGTTGCTCTGTCAGCTGACTGACAGCAGTGGGCAGACTACCGTGGCCTGCCAGAACTAACGCTACGCTTAATTTAAACATTTAAATTTTTACATTTATAAAAACACTTTTTGATTTATGTGTGGAATTGCCCCCTCTGCTCCTCCCCCTACAGACTTCCCTGGCAAAGACTCTCTCCAGACCTCTCCAAATACATAACTCGGCCCCTACTCCACCCCTGTGAGTTTGGGAGACAGCTAGGGGAGACGGAGGGATCCAAAAAGCAGACCTCAGCCCATATTATTGAATAAACTGTCCAAAATCAGCTCCCTTCCAGCCCACATCTCAAGAGGCTGCCAAACTCACCTCATTGATGCGCTTCATTCTCCGCTCCTCCAGGTCCATTTTGGCACGCAGAAAGTTGGCATGCTCGCTGTCATCTCCTGGCATTTCAAAGTAAACATCCACGCCATCTGTGGGCAGAGGTGTGGGCACTAGAGAGGGAGGGAAGCCAACATGTATTTGAGAGACAAAGTGGAGTAACCCACTAACCGCCCAGACAGGTATCACATGCTGCAGCACGACTTTAGACAAAAAGGTTATACTGTACATTAGCTGAGCGAGTAACATGCTAGTTTAGCAATATTGAACACATTTTACAGTAATTGTTTTGCTCGGAATGCACAGTCCTAATATGACTGTGCATTCTGCATTCAGTAGGCCTACTGGAATGGACTACTGAATACTAGAATCAGGGGTGTAGTAAGTGCCTCCTCCAACTTGGAGCTACTCCGGATGGCCTGTAATTATACATACCTACTTAACATGACTGTATGCGTTTGGTGTAAATTAGTTTGCGGATCTGCTATTGTTATGAATTGGCGTGATTTGTGTGTGCGGTTATGAATGAAGCAATGCGGCACACATTGTGAATGTTTTTGATAATGTTGATAAAGCATAAGTAGTTTCGGTATCTGGCGAATATTTTAAGTTTTAAGTTACTTTTCCACACGCGTGCATTGCACCCTTTGTGACGACGTTGAAATAGTGTTCCCCCACTAAAAAAATCCCCACTACACCACTGACTAAATTACTAGAATTTTCTATGAATGTATGGGAGGGAGGGTAAAGGGCACGCGTAAAGCACCTGCGTGCTCTGGCCCTCAGGACTTGAGCAGGTCTTAAATAAAAAGCCTTTGGTCGAACAGACTATTGATCCAGAAAGCAAACCAGTGGGTAGTGTCAATGAAGTGGTATGTGTGTGTAACTTAACACTGTTACGTTTTGTTTTCACACTTCACAGAAAGCAAGATTAAAGGAAAGAGTGGTGTCATCTCTCAACTGAAGTATTACAGCTACAGTGCAGTTATTGGAGGTTATCACAGGGGTAAAACAAACTGCAGAGCAGAAATATATTTCTGGACCAAAAGTGTCTTTTGTAAAGACATTTGGGGTGATTAACAGATGAGGTTATTGTGTGAGTAGTACAGTCCCATACAGAAAAAAGAGAATATAGTCCTGATGCAGGGAAAATATATACATTTTTTTCTTTCTGTATGGGGTGACCCACCTTTTCATCGCTGTGCCCCTAGTGGCCAAAGAACAACAATACACTCAAAATCCTACATGCAATTTAACACTCACAGCTGTCTCCCCTGGTCAGAGGTAGGGAGGTGGTGGGCTTGTGGCCTTTCTCGTAGTAGTAGGAGTCCAGGTAGTCAGAGGCTTGGTAAGGGCCTGAGTCGATGGGGTACTCATACTCGTCGGCTTCCTTCACTGTTGCTGCCTCCTCTCCTTCCTCCTCCTCCTCCTCCTCCTCTGCCTCCTCATTGACCTCCTCTTCGTCGTCCTCCTCTTCCTCCTGCTGCTCCTCCTCCTCCTCTCCTTGTTCCACTATGTCATCATCCTCCTCCTCCTCCTCCATGTCGACCTCGTCCATGTCGGCGTCAGGGGAGGGCTTTGGAGTGGGGGGGGTCACTTTGACACTGCGGACAAAGGCAGGGCAAGTGTCCTCTCAAATACAACACACACAAAGCAGAGGAATCGCCCTCTGACGTTAAAGGGACAGTGTGGAATATTTGGATTTATGCCCCCCTAGAGCAATATTATGCCAGTGTACTTGAAGATGTTATGAAGGCTAATTTAAGATGTTACTATTTTATTCCGAAATCCAAGTGCAAGTTAAAACGTTTTATTCTTGCCGGGACCATTTTCTCTCAGTTCACCAGACAGAGCAATTTTCTGGCCCTGGAAACAGTAAATTATTGAATGACATCCAATATTTTACAACATTCCAAACTATCCCTTTAAAACAAGAATCTCTAGCTTTTTATACATAAATATCTATGGCTGTGTTTTGCTTCTATGACTGATTGATGTTATACAATAATGATTCTGCCTCCTCCCCATTGATGAAAGCCTTTTGCAGTTCTGATCGGTTTTAGTTTGGTATCTAGGTCGAAAAACTAACTTCAGCATCGAACACCGGCTGCTGGTCAAGCGTGGCCAAAATAACCAAAACTAAAAAGTATATGGTAAGATATGGTAAAAATGTAAAAATGTGAGCTCCTTACGCAGAATTGAGCTTCCCACTGGCCTGAGGCGTCCCTGCCGTCTCAGGGACGGCGGGGAGAGAGTCTCCCTGCGTGTCCCCCTTGGTGGTGAAACCACCTCTCCCAGGGCAGCACACGTACTCCACCCCGCGGAAATGGTCTCCACATGGCAGCAGCATCCCATAGCTGTGGAGCTCCAGGCTGTCGGCTGTGCACGCCTGACGGGAGAACCCAGGATGTAAACAACAGGTTTGAGTAAAAGGCAAAGGCACATGTATGAAATGTGTTCTAGAGATAAAAAAGAAACCCGTGCAATATTGGTGCTTTATTGACATATATTTTTTTAGACAGACTCCAAGGCGTAAAGTGAGCAAGTGAGAGCAAGTGAATTATACATCAAAAGATGATTGTAGGAATGTTACCGTGGGTACACTGATCACAGGGACCTGACTTGCGTGAAGAGAAGGAGACGGGTATAACAAAAGAACGTGCTTCCCCCGAGCGCGAGGAGTTAACACGAGGAGGTAACATGAAGCTAGGACACGGCATGGACTCCTAACACCCTTTCTGTGTGTAATAAACACCCCGGGCGGGAGAGCTTTGATGGAGGCTGATGGATATGAAATCCATCACGCAGCTCCGGGGGCAAGTCTGGTCTGGCCCTCTACTGGCTCAACAAGTATCGGTGAAGATAAATCGCACGTGGATTCATTCCAGTGAGGTGTTTGTAACTCTACTCATTTGTAAAAAAAAAAAACATGCCTGGCCTTTGTTCCCCACAGCTGGATTTGTCAGGAACTGTAACGTTAAGCTTGGCGAATATAATAACGAAGGTTATAATGTATAATATAATGTCTCCCTCGTACCTCTTTGGCAATGTTATGCCAGTATACGTAGCTCTCACAGGCGTCCATTTGCTCTTGGTGCAGGAAGCGGCAACGGTCCGGGACCAGGAGGGCCTCGCTGACGTACTCCCCCTCTGCAGGGGGTATGGGAAGGGTATTTTGTTATTTATTTATTTATTTAAACAGTGTAAAAGTAATAATTTATATTTTACATTTTACATATAACGTAAAAATACACGAACATCCCCTCAATAATGAATGAGAGAGAGAGAGGAAACGAGACAATATGGCCGCTAGAGAGCCAGACAGACAGAAAGTAGCATGGTGGAAAAACAGTTGTAGAAGACAAAAGAGTACAAAGGCACAGAAATGATCTGCCTGTACGGTACACGGGTGTGAGAGTGCCTGAGCGCTGCGGAAGCACTTATCACACAATAAGATGGAGCCAGTGATTCAAGGACACGCCAAAGTAAAAGTGAAGCCTTCGTTCGCAGCAGGCAACGTCGAGGCACTTCTGCGACATTTTGGTCAGTCTTGGAACAGGGAAAACGCAAACCTACTTTCCATAGCACTATCTTCAGATAGAAACCTTAAGCCGTTGAACCGTGTGAACTATACATTCATAACATCTCTGTTGTATTCTTCTGGTTCACTTTTAATGATGCAGAAAATATTCTAATAATCTAATATTGCATTCTCATTAAGGAGTTGGCTGCACACCTATTGGCTAGGAGGGCAACAGCAAACAACTAGCAAGCAAATACTGCAAGTTACTGCGCCTTTGAGAAATATGCTACTAAGCTAAACCAAAGCAAACAAACATATTTTCGTAAAATAGACTGTTGAGAAAATACAAAGCAAAATGCTGTCGTGTTATTCTTCAACATCCACTTCAAACGAAGGCTTGCCTCATTAAACGCATCTGTGGGAGTGTGGGCGTGGTTTGGCTCTGATACGGGTGAGAGGGAACGTGTGGGGGCGTGGTTCACGGGACTGAGGGACAGGTGTGGGCAGTCAGTAATCACCTGTCCCTCTTTTAAACAGTAAAGGACCACAGCTTGAGGAGGTCTCCCAGGGAGTGATTATGCGAGAGAGCCTCCCCGCGGAAGCTCTCATTTTAAAGTGCATGTGACGGGCAGTGTTTAAGTCCCGTGTGTGTAAACCTCGGAAGATATAAATAGAGCCGTGCCATGCACGGATAAAATCCTGAACCCCGTGTGGACAGTGTGTGTGTGTGCCACAGTATCATTTTGAGATCATTTGTCCTTGACTGGCGGTGCGCCACCGTAGGTCAACGCAGCTCGTGCCTGTTAGCGCACTGGGATATTGATCACTCTCCTACCTAGACAGCGGTAGGGCAGGACGATGAAGGGGCGAGTCTGACAGCGGCCCCAGCCCTTCTTACACCAGGCCGGGATGGTTGCAGTCGTGGAGGACTCCTCGACATGCGAGATCTGCAGGGCTGGATACATCTGCACACACGCGGAACACGTGCACATAGGGGATGGGTGGAGATATAGATGCATGAACGGGCCAGGGGGATCGGGGACAATGAGGACAGGTGGGACAGAGGGATTGTAGGATGGAATGAAGGATTAAGGTAGTTGAATTAGGGAGTAAGGACATGCAAAGCACTGTCATTGGGGAAAGATCGATTATGGTACAGTCATGCAACAGTCTCTGGAGAGCCTTGCATCTTGTATAAGGCTGTGTAAAACCTTTGTGTAAAGCCTTGGTGCACTGTGAAATTATTTGTATTTATTACTTTTGTTGCATTCTCAGGATTCCCAATTTTAAATTGGACAACTTTTCATTTAAATCTAGACTAATTATGTGCAGCATAAAGCCATTTTGAGGTTTAATTGCATGATAAATGTAGCTGATGCAGGGTCTGAATGCATCAGTGAATGCTTTTCTTCACAAACGTCAGGGAGAAGGGAGGCCTTTGTGGCAAAGCAATCACAAATGTATAATGTGCCAGCTAATCGCATTACAGTCAATTTGGGCACAAGGCTGCTGTTTTCTGTCTGCAATACCTAATACTACCGACAGATGGCGCCCGGGTGCACACATTATCATAACAAATCTGTGTTCGAGAAAGGAATGTTTAGACAACACATTTACCACTGATTACATTACAGTTGACTTTACAAAGTAAACACATTAGGTAACACGAGGAAGACACATGGATGGTGGTACAAATGTCAAGGAAATATTGCAATATATTTCCAGTGGACCCCCATCACTTAACTATATATAGCGAAAATACTGTATATAGATTACACATGACAGGTAAGACAAACCGTGTTAGAAGAAAATACCATAGACTGCATTGTGCTCTATTGTTTGACTCTTGTCGTTGCATCTTCTAGAATATCTTGCTGATTGGGTGCTACATGCTTCCAGAGCCCACTCCTGCCAGGACTGAGTGCTCAGCCATTAGGGGTGATTCTAATTCTGATAATGCTGATGTTAGTTGTATTGATCTAGGCTGGTGTTCATTACAGTACAGTCCTTCAGGTTCATGTTATCCCCCCCCCCCGGGCTGGAATGTGCAGTTCGGGTACCCTACCTCCTGACAGTAGGACAGGATTTGGCTGGGCTGAGTGAAACAGCCCTGGCGGCCCTGCGGGTCGGGTTCCCACTGGCCGGTCTCTGTGCTCATGTGCAGTAGCTGGCGACCACAGAACATCGCAATCTGAGGCTCCGCCACCAGGGGGCCGGGTCCGTTCACCTCAGTCATGGCCAGGGCCTGGAAAATGGAGGGAGATATATGGAGGGTAGAGAGAGAGAGAGGGAAAAAGAAATACGGATAGATAGATGGATAGATAGATGGATAGATAGATGAAGACGGGGAGATAGGAAGAGGGATTGTAAGGTTTCGTTCTTTTCCTGGGAGAGACAAAGATTACGCGATACCAACAGTGGATGAGACAGGCCTATGGATCATTGTCATATATAGGCTTCTTCAGTACACTCTGATCCATAAGATCCATATGAGTCCCTTATAAGGCGGCGAGAACCAATAAAAAGCCAGAATTATCGACGGTGCGCGGCCCTCTTTGTCAACCACATTGACAGGCGTTGAGAAGAAATGTAAAGGAAACAAAGCTATACAGTGATACACAGTGATATACAGTGAGCGGTATGCAAAATGACTGATAAGCCTGCACCCCCCACACCCATCTCCTCCAACGGCCTTCTACGATGTTGCTATTGATCGAGGGTTATGTTGCCTCTGCCTAGGGGAGGGCTCTGGAGGATGCCACATAGAGGAACAAACAGCATCTGGGGCTGGGAGTCAGGTGTTAATACAAGCTCATTGACCGCTGGGCTACTTCACTACATTAACACACAGCACAGAGAAGGGATAAAAAGGGCTAAATAGAATAAGCAGTGAGTGGGGAGAGACAGAGGACAGCTAAGGATCTGTACAAAGTACAAAACAAGGCCATAACACCTCATCCTGCATAGGTAATAGTATAAGATGAGTAAAAAGCCAGGAAAATATGATAGGATATGAAATATGATATGATACTACCCACTTATGCACAGGACTGTCATAAGGTGCATTAGACCGGTGTCTGGGGTGGACGGCTTATTTGGGAACGTCTGACAAAGACATATTTGTGCTTCACTGCGACCCATTCAGATTGCATAGCCACGGCAATAAAAAAGGAATGTGTGTATCTTTAAGCATTTAAAGGGTCAGCTTTGTTGCAAGCTAACGATCTTGGACTATGGAACAAAGGCATACTTGTGCTCCACTGTGACCCATGCAGATCGCGTAGCTACAGCAATAAAAAGGAATGTGTTTATCTTAAGGCGTTTTATAAGAGTCAGCTTTGTTGCAAGCTAATGTTTGCAATCCGATCCTGAAACTCTACAAAATGGCAGCCCGCAGCCCTTAGCTCACGAATGGCTCTTCTCCTTTCATCTCCGCCGAGAGACAGACAGATAGAATGCACTGAATGACAGACAAGATAGGCTACTCTGAGCCAATTAGAAGGGAGAAACTTAAAGCGAGCGAGGGAGAGGAGAGAAAATGTGGGGAGCGATGCCTGATCAAAGGTAAGCTCTGTCTCAGATGACTGCAGCTAACGTGTTTGAAGTTCCAATTAAAATTTAAACAGAAGTGTAAAAATATAAAAAACGAATGAGTAAATTTACAATAAATATAATAGACATTGATAGGAGGAGATGCTAAGATAACAAATGGGAAGGGATTAATAACCAAACCACTTGTACCCACTACTATATCTGTAGAGGCATTCTCTGGAGGTTTGACCTGTGTAACACTTCATACCTTTCTAACCCACATACAGTAGAAGACATTGTGTCAGGTTCTCCTACAAATAATAAATAACTGTGTAGCATTTTAAGCATGCCAAATTGAATCTTAGTTGGTCTGTGTAACTTACAATTAGGTCATTTAGCAGATGCTTTTATCCAAAGCGACTTACAATTACATGGTGCTATTACATGGAGCAGGCAGGTTAGGCAGGTTAGGCATCTTGCTCAAGGATGCTTACAGGTAGGCCAACTCTTGGGCTTGAACCCACAACCTTCCGGCTGGGAGCCCAACACCTAGATCACTAGACCTATCCTGTAAATGTGCATGTATTTGTTTGGTGGATACACAAAGGAAAATGCTAGCTTGAGCGGCTTGAAGCAGTCAGCCAAGAGGGGGCGGCTGAGCTAATGGCTTAATAGATATCTCTCTTTGACTTGGGGAGGGTCAGTAACCCCCCCCAAAAATGAAGGGAAAAAAAAGGGAAAATTCTTCCGGATATTTGAGAAGATAACCTGGCAGCTCCCCTGGTTCATCCCCCACCCCCATCCTCTCTGCTTCTCTCTTCTTTTGCACTTGCAGAAAATCAATGCAGAGAGCCTGCAACTATATCGCCACGCTCTCCTAAATCAATGGGAGTCCATCAGGACCCCAAGGCCCCAATCTCCGACACGGTGGGGGCCGGGGGGCCACACACCCAATCCACACTGCGATCAGGGGAGCAAATTAGACTTCTCTCCTGCCACAACCACTCATTTTTATTACGTTTATTAGGGCTGTGATTAATTCGCGGTTCGGTGCGTATCTTGGTTTGAAGGTCACAGTTCGGTTCGTCTTTCGGTACAACAGGGAAATAAAAGAAATTCTAAAGACTGCATTTATTTTCATATTTTGTAGTGTAGTGGTCACAATCCTTTTAAAGAAATAAAGAAACTCGACCACCAAAATCTAATCAGTTCATCTTTGAGTCCAAGTTAACGCTTGCACCAAATATGAAGAAATCCCCTCAAGGAGTTCTTGATATATCGCGTTCAAGAGAATGTGACGTGATGAGGTCACACCGGCTCCAGATTCTGGAAGGCCGTATTCTTTAGAATATTGCACATACACGATGAGATAAACACTCCTATTGCCTTGTTAATGGCTTTGGTCCGATCTGAATTAGGATCCGGTGGTTGCTTGAAAGCAGCAGTGATGAGGACTTGTGTGGGTAGGTGTGTTAGCATGTCCAAATTGTTACCTGCAGCACGTATTCTTTATTCAATCTACAACTATTTTTCCATCTGTCTTCCAGCTCTGGGTCGTAATTGGCGCTAGCCATGGTTAGCCTATCACGCTAGCGCTAGCAGTATGCCATGGCTCTACCAAAGATGGTGGATATAGAGCAAGATACTCCATGACAATTCATGTCAATGCGAGAAAGGGGGATACCTGTCTCTGTAAAGGGGGATTTGTGACCTCTCCTCCTCCCTCTCTGGGTTGCGCACAGTTTTGGGCCTTTTTAAAGCTGTACGGTAAAGTCCCAACTCATTGCTTCTCTACTTTTGCTTGATAAATCTATTAGTCAAATTTTGTTTAATTTGGGCGCAAAACAACATCTTGTTGCTCTTTTTGTGTGCTGCTATGTACGCAATAGCGTACATAGCAGCCTTCAGACAGCTACAGTAGGTGCACACATAAATTAAACTTGTTTTTCTTCAAAGTAGAACATCCAAAAACATCTAAATTTGTCTCAATGAGTCAGAAGGGATTAGGGATCATGACTACGTGTCCAGAACACATGTACCTAATCACAGAGGGACAGGAGGTTGTCCTGTATGTTTGATGAAATCTTGAGATATTCCCACAGACTTCAATGGAGCTGTGGCTTCCTCTAGTCTGCATAAACCCCTCTCGCGATTTGGGTTCCAGGAAGGGGACGATCTTGGCCAGTGTTAGCGTGTATGTCTACAAAGCAGCAAAGAGTTTATAGAAAAAAAGAGAAATAGAGAACTGCTTCACTTGTCTTACAGGGATAGTCGCTCTTTCACCTTGTTTCCACCTGCCCAGCTACAGACAACCACAACGTCAAGCCGGCCTGTTCTCCTCCACTGTGTCCCAGCTGGAGCCCCGCTGCAGTTCAGCATTTTAACATCACAGAAATAGTACTACCTTTACCGTGTGCTTTTCTAAAAGAGCTGTGACTGTGCTTTTGTATGATGTTTCTTTTAGAAAATTAAGTCTTTGCGTCATATGTTAGACTGCACATTTTCTTAAGATGGTCATCCATTAAGTAAATAAATATAAATATAAATATAAAATTATAAATAAATGTCTAATACCTAATGTAATGCATCAGTTACATATTACATCATTCTTTAAAAAGGTCCATATATGATTTAGTGAGTTTATTAGACATGACACATTTATTGATGCTTTATAGCATGTATGCAGTGCTTTCGGTTGAAGGGTTAATTAAAGACCTATAGGCCTTCATAAGATACACATTGTTTTATAGAGAATTTATTTATTATTAATATTATTATTTTGGAAATTAATCACTAATATTAGTGATCAATTATTAGTCACTAATCATTTTCTTCTGATAGCATTTAATAAAAAGGATCCAGTCTGGTAATGGGTTAGCATTTTGAAGATACAGGTCCGGAAAAATTTATAGATTTGGATTCAGTTTATCCGAGACAAAGGACATAGGAGGCAAATGGCATATTAACAGTACATGTAATAGTAACCTGGGAATGCCATAGCAATTAAGTTATATAAGGCTATATTTTACTACTTAATACAATATATTGTATTAAGTAGTATGTGATGTGATCATCTGATCTGAGGCCGCATGTTTTGGACACTCGGGTGAAGAGAGGGGCGGAGCTGTCAACCGATCACCATCTGG